>JASAOB010002561.1:0-23274 GCA_030849825.1 Herpetomonas tarakana | reverse complement strand
TGGTTCCCCCCACAGCAAGGAAGCAGAGAGCAGAGAGAGCAGAGAGAGAAGCCCAGTGTAGACAGGATGTGGCCCAATGGCAAGGAGGGGACACCACTTTGATGCCCATTGTACACGGGGTGGGGTGGGGTGGGGTGGTGGTGCGAAGGAAAGGTGCTGCCGGTGCACCGACACTTGTCCCGACATCTGATCCGCTATGGGGCGGGAGCAGTACAGTGTCATCCTTTTACCCCCTTTTTTTTTGCTTTTCTCATTCGTATTTCCGTATTAGCTTTGCATAGGAGAAGGAGGGAAGAGTTAGGTGTGGGGAGGGGAGTCGGGATGTGGCGAGTCGGGGCCTCCTTGCCCCCCTCTCTCTCCCTTTGCGTGCGAGCGCATGAGGACAGAGCCAGCATGCATCGTTCATACAGAAGGATGAGGTGGTGGTGACGGTGACGGTGCTGGTGTAGGGGGAGGGAGTGGAGGAGGAACAGAGAGAAGCAGAGAGGAAAGGGAAGGGAAGAGCGCGAGAAGGATGGAGAGAGAGAGGGAAACGGACAGGCCTTGGCAAAACGAGAGGATACATGTCACACACCTTTGTTTGGGGGGGGGGGGGGAAGAGCCGTGTCAAGCGTTCTCTCCACCCTTCTCCTTCCCCTCTCTCTTCAAGTTGTGCGTGCGTGCGTGTGTGTGTGTGTGTGTGTGTGAGGGAGCATGTGAAGTGCTTCCAGGGGGTTGTGTACATCACGGACTCGCATTAAATAGTCCCCGTCAAGGGGATTTGCCTATATGTGTATATATATATATATATATGTATACAAGGTGAGGAGAGGAACAGCAACGGGAAAGGCATAGGAGGAACGAAAGGTAGGACGGGATGAAGCCTACGTGAAGAACAGGAACCAAAGTGGTGTAAGGGGGGAAAGAAGGGGGTAAGGGGGAGGGAGGGAGGGATGCGGAGCCAACCCTCCCGATACGAAGCAAGAGAAAGAGTGAAGGGCAGTTTCCTCCGTCTTCTTAAAATTGTGAATATTGCCACTTCATTCATATAGGGGTTTATTTTGAAGGCACTACTCGTGCACCACACGGAGAGACACACACATACACAATGAAGCGATGAGATGGAACGTGTGTGTGTGTGTGTGTATCAGGGGGGAGTCTAGCGTCCGCCCCTCGTGGACTTCCCTGGGGCCCCCCCGCTGCCACACGTTGCTCTCCGTGCTCTTATGCAAGTGAACAGCGTGGTTCTCGTCTTCTACGCCTTGGCGTTCTCCTCCTTGTTGAGCAGCGGCATGTGGTGCCGCTCAAAGACATTGTTCACCGCATTGACCAGCCGCCCGTAGGCCGCGTCCAACTCGTCGTTGACAATCACCGCCGTGAAGAAGTCGGGCCGTTCGGTCACAAAGTGGTACTCCGTTTCCGCCGTGGCGAGGCGCTTGCGCACGCACTCCTCGTCGTCGCATCCACGGCCACAAATGCGCTTCCGCAGCTCCTCCTTTGGCGCCGTGATGAAGAAGTACGTGGCGTTGAGGGACGAGTCGCCGCTGGCGGCGCGGTTCGCCAGCTTCTCGGCACCCTTCACGTCGATCTCAATGACGCACGTCCGGCCGAGCTGCTGCACCGTGCGGACGGCGGCGACGCTGGTGCCGTAGTAGTTGCCGTGCACCTCGCACAGCTCAAGGAACTCGTTGGCATCACGCATGCGAAAGATGGTTTCCTTGTCCACAAAGTGGTACTCCCGGCCGTTCACCTCGCCGGGCCGCGGCGCGCGGGTGGTGTGGCTGATCGAGTACGCAAAGCGATCGGGGAACTCGCTGAAGAGGCGCTTGAGGAGCGTTCCCTTCCCTACGCCACTGGGCCCGCAAATCACTATCGCGTTCAAGGGCTTGTTGGTGCTGGTCATATCGATCATGGAGGGCACGGAGTTTGCAACGGGTCAAGGTTTGCTTCGGCGCGCGGCGAATGAGGTGGAAAGTAGGGAAGAAGAGAGGCTACTTTTGAAGTATCGCCACAGCTGCTGCTGCTGTTACGGTAGTTATGTTGGAAGGAGGAGGGGGAGGGGGGAAGGTGATAGATGACACTGAGTAGGGAGAGGGAGGGGGGGGGGGGGAGAGGGTAACAAGAGAGCTTAATCAAGCAGATAGAATGAAAAGGAGGGGTGGGTGGGGGGAATCCCTAGTTTTTCGGGGAGCGAGGGACTTTGATGAAATACACAAGAAGGAGAGGAAGAGGAGACGATAGCGAGTAGGTATGAATATGGGGGGGGGGGGGGAGTCGAAGTAAAATGGTTCCTGGCGTGGTATCCTTCCACGGCATGACACATGTACATGCCACCATGCACCACCGCTACTTGCTTTTTCTAATTGTTACGCGGCTGAGGTAAAGGGTGCCTCTCTCTCCCCCACTCTCCACTTGTGACTTCTTTGTGCTGCAAAGGAATGGAGGGAGAGGGACCATTTGGCTTCGCCTGTCTAGGCGTTCCTTCCGCCACTGCCCTTTTCGCACGCACACACACACACAACCGCCCCTCCTCACTTCTCGCCGCCTTCTCGCTTGGCGAGGCACGCGCGGTGCAGCTGCACCAGCTGCTCCTTCAATGCACCCGCCTTCCCGTGCATGGCTCGCACGACCTTTTCTATCCCCTCGCACAGCGCTGCTTGCTCCTTCTGTAAGTCAAGCAGGGCCCCTTCAAGGGCTGCGTGGCAGTGTGCTCGGCGGGTCTGCACGTGGTCGTACACGCACGCCTCGGCCGGCAGCAGAAAGCCCAGGTCCTCGGCAGCGGCATCCGCCGCTGCCGAGACGGAGCGCTGGTACAGCGCGGGGAGCTCGTGGAGGTCAAGGGCTGGCTCGTGCGTGGTGTCGATGGGCGGCCCTTCGCTGGCGCTTCTCGCCTGTCCCGTCTGTCGCTCGCGCGTTTCCTCGTCGCTATCTCCAGCTTCTCCCAGGACAACGGCCAGGAAGTGCGCGCGAAGGCGTTCCACAAACGGGAGCCTCTGCTTCCGCAGCACCCTGCGGAAGTGCTCCACCACGGCGAAGCTCGGGTGTAGGACTCGCAGCATGTCTTGCCGCTCCGAGACTGTGACAGCGGCGCAGGCCCGCCTCCACCGCTCTTCCGCACCCGTTGCGGCGCCGGTGCTGTTGTTGTCGATGGGGTTGGGGAAGTGCACCATCGGGGCCAGCTTCGGGAGTCCTTGGTTTCTGCTCAGCAGCCCCAAGGGAACTCCCACGACGCGCGGCTGCAGCAGCACCAGGTGCATCAGCGGTGCTGGTGGAATAGCGAGAGAGGGAAGGAAGTGGACCTTGATCTCGACGGAATGCTCCGCCCAGGTGTCGTCTTCGATGAGAAAGGGTGGCGAGCGAATGACGCGGCGGGGTTTGCGGAAGCTGCTGGGGACGACGAACTCCACCTTGTCCACGAAGGAGTACAGCAGGGACGGACTCCTCGGTACAAGGCCCGCCCCACCGGATGCGGCGAGGGGAAGAGCATCTGCGACTTCCTTGGTCCTGCTGGTGCCCTCCGGGAGTTCGGCACCGTCCTCTCCGTCGCCATCATCGGTTCTTGCCCGCTTCCGTTGTTGTTGTTGTGGTGGCGGCGTTTCACTATGTCTGCCACTGTTGCTGACACTCTTGTGATCCTTCGCGGTGGTCGCCACCGACTCGATCTCTTCCTCTACTTCTTCTTCCCTTCTTTGCCGTTTGGAGACGCCGCCATTTGTGTGGTACAGCAGCCAGCGATAGAAGCAGTCTTCGCTCAGTTCACTCCCATCCCGCACATAGCAGTACCGCTTGTGGGTGAAGCGGTTGCCCGTTATGGCACCGCTGCTGCCGCCGCTGCTTCCATTGTTGTTGCTGGTGTTGGTGTTGGTGTTGGCGTGGGAGGATGGAGTGGCGGTGGAGGTGCTTGCTGCTTCTTGTTGCTGCTGCTGCTGGCGCTTACTTTGTGCCTTTCCTCCTTCCTGCGAGCGAGAGGGAGAGGCCATGTGGAGGGCTGTGCCCGTCCCCAGAGGGATAGCGACACTGCCAACACAAATGGGTATCTGGACAGATCCACTGTACACAACGTGGATATCCTCCATGCACTTGGTTGTTGCCTGCGACATGCCGTCCTCTCCTGGTCTGCTATTTCTCCTTTTCGCTTTCCTATCGCGGATGAGATGGACACTGCAAGTGTGTGCTTTGTTTCCTTGTACTGCTGTCCAGAAAGATAGAGAAAAGAGGGGGGAGGGGAGGGATATGAGAGGATATGAGAGGAAGACAGTCGCCCCAGCGGAGCCACAGAGAGAAGGTCGAGCGACAGGACTGTTCCCTTCCTCTCCTCCATCACCATCACCATCGCCATCACCATCACCATCTTGCATGCCCCTCGTTGGCGAGTGCAATTGGCTGTGCATTTGAGAGCTTGCAGAGGGTGAAAGCAGAAGAAGAGATGTGTAGATCTCTGTCTGCCTGCAGTAGTGTGTGTGCGTGTGCGTGTGCGTGCCAGGTGTCACTGTGTGGACTCCGTTGCACTGCCGCCTCCTCTCAGCTCTCGCAGTGGGTGGTGGTGGTGGTGGACACTCCTTCTCCTATCGCCGTGGTGGCCCACAGCGCTTTGCAGTTCTTGTTGCTGTTGCTGTTGCTGTTGCTGTTGCTGCAACTCACGCCGGCGGTAGCGAAGGGAGGCGGCTACCTGTGCGGGTTGCGGGTGCAGCGGCATCAGCGCAAGCGGATCGTCATCGGTGGGAGGTTGCACCTCCTCCTCTTCTCTACTCGGTGCACTGCGCTGCGCAACAAAGACATCATCGAGGGGAACCACGAGGCGGTCGTTCATGGAGGAGGGGTGGGCCGCGAGCAGAAGCGCGTCGCGGCGCTCGCTGTTGAGCGTGGCTGCCGCCGATTGCCCACCACCATTTCGCTCGTCGGCGTTGCCCTCGTCGAGATGGCTCTGCTGCTGCTGCTGCTGCTGAAGCCACTGTCGTTGTCGCTGACGCGCCTGCCACTGGATTCTTCGCTCGTGGTTCACCTGCCCGACGCGGCGCATGATGCTGTCGGCGACAAGGTCCTTGCGAGTGATCATGCCTGCCACACAGTTCTTGTCATTCACCACCACGAGGTGTCGCAGGCCCAGCGTGGTGAACAGCTCGTACACGCGGGGTAGCGTCGTCGAGTCCAAGACGGACAGGGCGGAGGGATCCAGGTATGGGAAGAGATCCACCACGCTATCAAGCACATGAGGCGAGAGCGGTGTCACCTGTGCCCCACCCTGGTGTGCCCGCCCGCCACCGCCGTCACCTGAAGGGAGCAGGGCGCGCCACGAATCCTCGTTGCGCCGCAGTCCCTCATGAAACAGGTAGTCAGGCAGTCGTTGGCAAAGTACCTCGTACGTTGGCGGCACGGGAATAGCCGGTGTGGCGCCGATGGAAGGGGCCGCGGGTGCAGCCGTAGTCGAGAAACTGCCCGTCAGGTGCCCTCCGCTTCTCCCGTCAGCGTTTGCCGACGTCGTTGCCGCTGGGTGAGAAGGCAAGGAGGCCCTGTTCCCCCCTCCCCCACTGCCAAGACTAATGTACCACAGCAGAAGCTCCAGCTGCCGCCGCGTCATGAGGCCCTTGTAGGTGCTGTTGTGAACAGAGATGACGGGGAAGGCGTTGTGGGTCGTGGTGACCATCGCGGCCGCCACGGCGCGCACCGTGGTGATGGTGGGGAAGCACACCACCCCATTACTCGAGGAGGAGGAGGCTGCGCGCGAAGCTCCTTCTTCTGGCTCGCTTGCATGTCCACAACGGAGCACGCGCGCAGGGGACATGACATGCTTGGCGTCGAACATGACCAGCTTGTGCACGCGCTTGCCAAAGTCGAGCACGGGGGCACACCGCATGGCGAGGTAGACCGAGGGGAAGTCGTGCGTCAGCAGCTCCGCCGTCTTGCGGGCGATGGAGATGCCGATCATGAGAGGAAGCAGGTGGTGGAAGTCGCTCGTCGCCTCCATCAGGATGGCAGCGACAGAAAAGGTAAGGCCCGATGTCCCGCTGAGGAAGCCTCCCGCGCCGATCAAGGCGAACACGCCCGGGTCCGCCCAGGCGGGGAGGCCGCCCGTGCCGTTGATGACGCCGCCGTCGTCGAGACTGTGACCGGCCAAGGACGCCACCGCGCCGGCGAGGCGGAAGAACAGCAGCCCCGTCAGACGCCCAAGCGTCCCTCCTATCACCAGCGGAGGCAGCAGCGTGTCCAGGGACAACGCCACCGCCGAGTACAGCGCCGAGCCGACAAAGTAGACGGCGAGGAATGTGGCAAGCACGGGTGCCGAGAGCCAGCCGCCCGCGCGCACCGACAGCAGGCTCTGCACGACGCTATCCGCGTTGGCAAAGGCAAGCGAGGCGTAGGCGTGAATGCGCGGCGCGGTGGTTGTCGTGGTAGTGGCACCACCACCACCACCCCAACCACTACCGCTACTGCTAGTGTTAGTGTCGGGAGCGCCGCCACGGCAGAAGAGGCTGGTGAGGCCGTAAAAACCCACGGTCGTCACCTCGCGTGTGGTGGCGATGGCGGGCGGCAACGCGACACAGCCGTCGGCTTGCGAGCCCCCCGTCGACGCTGTCCCGCCGTGTTTCGGGGTGAAGAAGAGCACGACGAGAAGGAAGTGGAAGGCCACACAGCAGAGGGTAAAGGCCACGGGCAGGGAGAAGCGGACCAGCGATTTGGACTGCCACAGCAGCTCCAGTCGCCGCCGCAGCCGCAGCGCGAGCCAGCTGAGGCGGATGTGCACCGCTGCCAGCCAGCCACAGACGACGCCGAGGAGCACGGAGGGAATGAACTGAAACATGTTCATCCTCACCTGCTCCCCGAAAGGCAGCTCGGTGCGGAAGATGGTCGACATGCTGGAGAAGAGCAGCAGCGGGTGGGGTGGCAGCGGCAAAGGCGACCCCTGGCTCGACAGGAAGTCAAAGGTCCAGAGCGTGTCACCACCGCTGCTGCTGTTGGTGCTTTCGTTCAGATCTGCGAGCAGTGCGGCGGCGGTCGCGTTGCGATCGCGAGGGCCGAAGTAGCTCATGTAGGAGAAGTAGGTCTGCACCGACAGGCACGACACGAGGCAGGCCACGAACACGTACAGGGCAAAGTGAGTGGGAAAGACCGTCGTGAGCATCTCCATCACCACGAGCAGCCCGCCGACGGAGACGGAGAGCACCGAGGCAAGCCCCGCCGCGGCGCCAATCATGACAACAATGCGCTCATCTCTTGGGTTGCGAAAGCAGTCGACAAAGTGAATGTTCTGCAAGCGAATCCACCGCCGTCGCTGCAGTGCCTGCGCGCCAAGCATGGCGCCGGTGAACATGAGCGGACCGTAATGACCACCACCGCAGACGCCGCTGGCGGAGGTGAGGACAACGAGAAGCACCTTGGCAAGCAGAGCACGGGTGCTGGTGAGGATGGGGGAGAAGCTGATGCCGTTAAAGTACGCGAACACCTCTGGTGTACCGGCCCCCACGCTCTCTGGCACAACGGCAGCCACGACGCTCGCGAGCGCCGCGCAGAGCAGCGAGAAGCCCAGCTGGGCAACAAGGCCACCGAAGAGCGACGAAGGGATGCGGTGCTCTCCTCCTGCTGATGCTACGGCGGTGTCGACAACGAGGGGTGAGCTCTGGCCCGTGAGAATGTCCTGGATGCTGGATGAGAGGCTTCTTCCGCCACGGCCGAGGCCGTAGCGCAGCGCCTCCCACCGCACGCGTTGTAGCACGTGCAGGAGGTTAACGACAACAATCGCCAGCCCACTCGAGGCCAGCCCAAGCACCACGACGAAGCACCAGATGAACCACCGGGGCTCGTGACTGCGCGTCTCGAGGTAGTCCTTGACAATGGTGTTCTCAGCTTCGTAGGCATCCACGGACTCGTAGTGCTGCATCTGCTGCCGCTGCTCCGCCGTGAAGCGATGGGGCACCCGCTCCGGTACCATCTCTGCGGCGTACTCTGCCTTCAGTTGACGCAGCAATGCCCTCACGCGGGCGGCGAGGCTCGACTTGTCCCCCTCTCCGTCCTCGTGGTGCACTTCATTGTCCGCTGCATCCCCGCGACGCGGCCCCAGGAGCAGCGCCGTGTCCGCAGCTTCATTGCGGTCACCGTCTTCTCGTGTGGGGGGAGGGGGCTCGGCTGGGCCGCTCGCGGGGTGTGCGGGTGCTGCGGTCGCTGCGTCCTCGAGTGGAGAGAGCAGAGAGAAGAGCGGCGCGTACGGCCGTCCCGCAGTTGGGTGTTGTTGTTGTTGTGGTGGTGGTGGTAGCAGTGCCGCCTTGGGAGAAACCGGCACCAGCGGCGGTCGCGATGCCAATGGCGATCCTGACATGTGCACCTGCGAGGATCACGACGTACTGCTCCCTTTCACTGTCTCTCTACCGCCCTCCCCTATGCTTCCTCTGTTGTTGTTGGCTATTTCTGAACTTGTCGTGTGGGTGGAACGAGAGTAGAGCAAGCAAACAAACGTGGAGAAGGTGTAGGGTAGACGGCCATGCGGTTTCCTCGCGGATGAGAGGAGGGGGGGGGGGGGGAACACGGGGGGATGGCAGAGCGAACGCGCCATCAAAACCATTTCCTGTATGCTTCATTTGCACCAGCCGTATAGCACCATCATCATCACAGCTCGAATCGCAGAACAGAGCGAGGGAGGGGGAGGGACAGGAGGGAAAGGAGGGGAAGGGACCGCTGCTCTCGTTTCCACGGGAAGGCACCCAGAGAGATGGCCAAGCGAGACGGAGGACTAATGGAAGCAAGTGGTGAGAGGTGCGCGCACGCCCGTTCCCATTCTACCATTCTCCCCTTCTCTCGCTAGGAAAGAGGTGCTGGCTCGCCGCTGCAGTACGTATCGTAGAGGCCTTCGACAAAGGCAACGTAAGCGGCCTGATCCTCCTTGTGCCCCACAGCCATGCACGGGTGGCGGCTGTGCGTGAGGGTCAACACCTCCACGGCCGGGATCGTGTGCGGCACCAGCGTCTCCCTCACCTCGTCGATCAGCACCTGTGTGACCGAGTTCGGCACCCGTGTGTCGCGCGTGGACAGGACAAACGCCACCGGGCAGCGGATCTGCACCCGTTCGGGGTCGAAGCTGTAGGCCTCCCGCTCATTCTCGATGCCCGTGTGGTCGCAGAAAGCTTTGAATAGCCACAGACTAAGGCTGGGGAACATACTCGAGGAGTCGATCACGTTCCGCAGCGTGTCGAACGGGGCCTCGAGAATCACCAAGGACACGTAGCGGGCCAGGCAACGAGGGATCTTCATGGCGGTGTAGAAGCAGGTGGAGGCACCGCGACTGCACCCAAACAGGACGAGATGAGGGCGTACATACGGACGCGGAATCGGAGATGCCCGCGCCTCGTCGTCCCCCTCCGCAGTAGCAGTAGGCTCCACGTCCTCCTTCTCCGCCTCGCTCTGCTCCCCTGTGCGATCCTCGCCGCCTACCTGGCGCCTTTGCTCTGCTGGCAGCGTCGTCTGTGCCTTGTGACGCTTCTCCTCGCCTTGTACGAGCTCCACCGCGCGCTGGATTTCCCGCATGAAGAGGAGCTGGTCCGTCGTGCCCCCCAGGTTCGTTCTCCCCATCTCCGAGTAGCACAGCTGGATGGGCCGCACAGAAAACCACAAGCAGGTCGCGATCTCCTTCATCACGAGAAGCCAGTGGACGGGGTTGAGGCTGCTCCACCAGCGCTTGTGCACTATCTCTGCCATCTCGGGGGAGGGCAAGACGTTGTGCAGGAGCCGGCAGCCAATGCGGCAGTGCGCGCAGCACTGCACGGGCGGCGTCGGCAGCGGTGAGGGAAAAGGTAGATCGGATCGCTGCGTCTGCGTGCCGGTCACAGTACTCCACCGAAGGGGTGGCAGGGACGGGGCACTCGCGACCCTCGGCGACGCCGACGGCGGGCTATACAAGTCCGATGACTCTCGCTTCTCTGCCTGACCGCGCCTCGTGCCTTCACTGCCGCTACCGTCGGCGTTCCCGTCCGCAGCATCGCTCGCGCGCCTTGTCTTCTCGTCATCGCGAAGATGGAAGAGGAGCCATATCGCGTGCTTGACAACGGCAAAACATGACTTGCGCCTATTCACGTTGCGCTCCCCGTCCTCCTCGACGAGGGGCTGGAAGCCGTCGGCCCAGTTCTGTAGGACAAACACCCCATCTTCGGGGCCGGTGTAGCGCGAGAGCTGAGCGCGAGAGGAGGTGACGCCGGGCACAGCCACCGTCAGAATGTTGTCGCGCCGCGGAGGATTGTACTCGTACGGCACACTACGCGGGAACATTGCGCCGACGCGCGAGGGATGGAGAAGAAGGGGGGAGAAAACTGAAGGAGAATAGCAGAAATGTAGGCAAGGCGAGGGTGGGTACACGTATCCGATGATGTGTTGCTACTCTTGTTCTTGTTGCTGTTGCTGTTGTGGGTGTGTGGATAGGCAAGCCTTTGAAGAAGGGGTGGGGGGAGTTGGCGAACGAAGAGGAGAAGGCCACTCTGCACAGTTACTTCACCCCTTGACATATGGACGACAACAGTAGAGGGGGAGGGGGGCGTTCTGCATTTGCCGTGCTCTCGAATGCGCACAACTCTCCCCCTCCCCTACAAGTAATCCATCACTCTCTCTCTCTCTCGAGCCGTCCGACACTATCATTCGTTTTGTCTTTCGTCGCAGCCGACTCTCCATCCCAAGACGGGGCGAGGGGCTCAAAACATCTCATCAAAGTCGTCCAGGGCGGAGAGCGCAGACTGGATGAGCTTGCGGTCCTTCTGGTCCCTGTCGTTGGCATTGTCGTCGTCGCCAGCGGCCCGCCTGCCGGTCGTCGTGTTCGCGGTGACCACCTGCCCAGTGCCGTCGTCTTGTTCCTCTCTTCTCCGCTTGCCGCCCAGTACGGACGGCGACGAGCCGGTTTGACCACCTTGCGAGCTTCGATGCTTGTCGGCGCTGTTTGTTGGGTGAGCTGCTGTCGCCCCAAAGCTGTCCAGACTGTCCTCGCTCTGCTCGCTATTGCTGTCCCCGTCCTGCTCGTCGTCGTTGCCGCTGTCGGAGTCGCTCACGCCGAAGCCAGCCTTGATCTCTCGCTGGGCGAGCCGCCGCCTGCCAGTCTCTCCGCGCTGCCGCGACGACGACTGTTGTTGGGGCGAGTACGCCCCGCTGTCGAGGAGGCCGTTACCGCCACCGCCCGCAATATGCATGGCAACAGGGTCGAACAGCGGCTCACTCTGCGTGCCACTCAGCACATCCGCGTTGGTGACACCAATGACGTTCATGAGGTCATCCAGGCGCTTTGCTTTTCGTGCTCTCTCCTCTTCCTCCAGTACCGATACGATGGGGTCAATGCGCGCGCGGTACTGCTTGTACTCCGCAATCACCTCCCCCACTTGGCTGCGCACGATCTCTTCGATTTCCGGCGTGAACATGGCCGGCATGAACGGCACTTCATACGTGCGCGATGCCGTTGGCAGCACCAGCTGTTTGCGTTCGCTGCCGCGAGCACCTCCTCCGCCACCGCCACCGCCACCGCAGCTGTCCAGTGCGGCCACCGCGGAGGCATCCACAGCCTTCAGCGTGAAGCTCGCGGCATACTTGCTTTCCATGATAAACATATCGGACAGGAGTTGCAGCAAGCTCGCGACAGCAGTCTCCGCTTCTCTCTCCATCAGCGTGCACTTGTCAAGCTTCTCTAATAGCGGGTTCAGCACCGCCTCCTGTGTGGCGAGGTCCTGCGAGAGAAGTTGCAGCCGCGTCTCGCGGGCAATGCGCTCGCGGGTTTGGGCGACCTCAGCAAACTTCCCTGCTTCCTCCTTCTGCACCGTACTCAGCACCTTCTGCATGTTGGCAAAGGCAGCGGAGCGGAGAAGACCTCCAAAGCGGTTGGGTCGTTTTGCCGGTGCTGCTGCTGTTGCTTCTGTGGATGCTGATGTGGATGCTGATGGCACGCTGTCCTCCGTCTTTGCAGCTTTCCTTGGAGGAGGGGGAGGGGGTGGAGCGTTGGTGCTGGCGTCGCTCTTGTTGTTGTTCATGGCATCCAGCTGGCCTTGGAGCGTCACCTTGTCCTGGCGAAGGCGGTTGACAAGGCTCTCCAGCGAGGAAAGCCCCCGACGAATGAGGCGGCTCGTGCGGCGCAGTACAGTGTGTTTGCGCACGNGACGCTGGAAAGCACGTCGCTGCGGTTCCGTCAGCGGCTCGGGATACTCGGCGAAGAGGGCCATTTCGTACACTTCCTCCTCTTCTTCTTCATCGTCGGCTGCCTCTTCTGTCTCGTTCTGGTTGGCAGCGTCCGCGTCGCCATCTCCCTCCTCCTCCTCGGCTCTCTGGCTCTCCTGGGCCCGAGTCAGGATGCCGTCTCTGTTCCCGCTGCTACTGTTGCCGTGGGCGGCTTCTAGAGCACCTTGCCCATTGCCGTCCCCTGCTGCAGAGAGCAGGATGGGATCCATCGGATAGCCTAGACACACCTAAGCTGTGTGTGTGTGTGTGAGAGAGAGTTGGGGGGGGGGGGGGGGGGATATGCTCCTTCCTCACTAGTTGCGCGAAATGGAGCAAACAACAACAACAACAGACTAACAGTATCAAGAGCTGAGGTGTGTTTCTCTTCTGCTTGGGGGAGGGAAAGAAGCAGTATGAAAGAAGTGGAGAGGGGGATGAAGGGGGTGCCATATCGCTTGCCTGGTCATCGTCGTGGACGGCTCTGTCGGGGGAGGCGCGCGCTCTCCGGATGGTATCTTCCCTCCTTCACGTCCGTCGCGTCCGTTCGTTCTTTTCGAATGAAGAACAGTGGTCCTTCTCTCTCCTTTCTCCTTCCCCCTTCCACTCCCCCCCCCATCGCTCCTGTGGAAGGAAGCTGATGATGGAGCACGTTTGTCCTCGGTGTTCCTTGTGGTTTTGATATTGCTTTCAATGGACATGGTAGGAGTGGCACTTTGGCATAGATGTAGTTCTTACTCTCCTTCTTCTTCGGAGGTGCCTACCCTCCTCCTTTGTGCAATGGCGGCGACGCACCACCGCCCCGCCACCCTCTCTGCACGCGCACAGACACACAGATCCCACAAATGCGAAGCGCAGAGAGAAAAAGAGAGAAAGCGGGAAAGCGGGAAGAGAAAGGGAGGAGGGGAAGGGGAATGCAAAAGGGGCAAAGGAGGAAGAAGATAGACACGAAACACCCACCATCATCGGCATCCTGCATACAAGCACAATCAAATCAAACACGGCCCACAGCAACAACATCCATACCAACTAGGAGCAAACTTCTTTTCTCCGTCCCCTCTCCTTCCCAGCGTGCGATGCTTCATATCGGGGGGGGGGGGGGAGGGGGGGAGGGGGGATATGGGGCAGTCTAACCATCAACAGCAACAACAGCAGCGAAGACGTAAAAAATCGTGATAATAATAATAATGATGATATGATATATATAAGACGAAAAGGCGTGAGATCCCTCCCTGTTTCCCTCCCCTCTTCGTTCATAGTGCCGTAGCTACATGCGCTTTCCCTCCTTGGCTCTCGGATTGTTGGGGATTCCTCATTCTTTTCCTTTGCTCCACGGTAAGAGAGAGAGAGGAGCGTGTGAGGTGTAGGTGTGGGGGGGAGGGGGAGGTGGGTGGAGGGGAGGACGGGGGGAACACTCAAAAGGAGGAGTGTTAATGATGTAGTACAGTGTGTAAAAGGGGTGGGGGAGGAGAGGGAGAAACCATAGAAACACATTAGGTAGGAACGTTGTATCCCCACGACAACAAGAACCATAACAGCGACGCCGCCACCAGAGGAAAGGACAGAGAGAGAGAGAGTATCCTGTTGCAAGTGGGGGATGAGGGACACGGCAACGCGTGTAGATATATATATATATATATATTAGGGGGTAACGGCACGGACGACCAGGGGGGAGGTGGGAAGGTGGAGAGAGAGATCGGCGACAATCCACAAGGAAGGGGGATCAGGACGCGTGAGAAAGGCGGAGAGAGAGGGAGGGGGGATATGGCATTCTACTGAAGGAAAAGAAAGTAAAACACGTATATAGATGAAGAAGACGCAACCCTCGCAGACATGTGCGGAGTCACGCACACACACACACGTACAGGGAGACAGAAAGAAAGAAAAGGAGAGATGAGTGATATATTTCCCACAGCTTCTTCCTCGTCTTCTTATCTCATTCCTGTTCGTGTCTATTGCCTTCCCCTTCGCTGACTTTCTCACCCTCCCCCCACGTGTCCTCCGTTTCCATCTGCTTCACACCCATTCTCTTTTTATCTCACGAGGGAATGCGCAGGCAGTCCACGTGTCTTCGGTTCTACAGTCCCCGCCTTCTTCTTCATGTTGATAATTACTTGAATACTCCTAGATACCTGCCGCTGCCGCCGCTTCGGCCTCCTCGTCATCGCCGTCGTCGTGGTACCACTCGTTCTTCTCCGGATCGTACCACATCTCGTTCGTGGGGTCGTAGAACTGCCAGCTAGGCGGGTGGTAGTACAGGTTCTCCGTCGCCGAGTAGTAGTACGGCGTCCCCTCTGTCTTCACCCAATCGCCCTTGGGAAGCACGACAGGGTTGCCATTCTCGTCGACGTCGTTCTTAGCAGAAGCGGCGTCGCCCGCGGTGCGTCGCGGCCCGTTGGTCGGTGCGGCGTTGCTGCTGGCCGCATCCTGATTCGCAACGTTCGCGTCGTTGGGGTTGACCGCGCGGCCAGCCGGGGTCTCGCCAGCGCGGGGTCCCTTGACGTCGCTGGCCGCGGCCTGCTGCGGCGTCGACACGCTCTGCACAGCACTGCTGTCGGAGTCGCTGGCATTGTTGGCGCCTCCGCTGTTGGCGTTACCGGCACCACCGACCTTGCCCTTCTTATCCTTCGTCTTGGAGCCTCCGCAGCCCATGTTTGTCGTGGCAGCCGGGGAGAGGGAGGGGGGGAGAGGGAAAAGAAGGAGGGTGAGAGGGAGTGCTAAGAGAAGGATATGTGCGTACTGTCCCGAGGAAGGAGGGGAGTAGGGGGGGGGGGGGGAACAAGAAAAATGAACTGTAGTCGCTACGAGCTTCTCGTTTCTTTTGGGGGAGCAATGATTCTACCTAGTACCCAGTGAGAGAGAGTGAGAGGAGGAGGGGAGAGGGGGAGAGGATACGACAGCATCGACGGGCAACGAGCAAAGAGACAGTGCAAAGCCGAAGACGTGGAAGAAGGAGTGCAGAGAAACGCATCATGCATACTACTGCCTTAGTTATGTTGCTTTTCTCGTTGTGGTGGGTGTTGCCACGGTGCGTAGAAGCGGCGAGCGGGGGGGGGGGGGCAGCGGTGATAGGCCTTGCGTGTCACTGTGACTGGAATGCCTTCCACAAGTCATCATACAAGCCCCGTCGTAGCTCATCAGCGGTGATCAGGTGCTTGTAGAGCGCCTCGCCGAGGCCGTACACGGCAGAACGTCCCGTCTCCTTTGCTTCCACAAATAGCTGTCGGTCTTTGGCGAGTGCGACACATCTTTCTGCGCGCATGTGCACCGCCGCCTCCGACTGCGTTGCTGCGGTTGCGGTTGCGGTTGCCGCCACTCCTTGCGGGTTGTTCCGCTCTGCCGTCGCTGTCGACACCAGCACGCGAGCGAGGTGGGAGAAGAGAAAGTAATGGGGTAGGAAGCAGTCTGCATCCCCGAGGCGGGCCTCCTCGGAGATGAGGTCGAAGATAGCCTCAAGAAACACCCCTTCGATGTCCTTCCCTCTGTATCGCTCGTCAAGGCCGCTACACCTGTCGCCCTGCCCTCGCTTTGCGCACTCCCCCTCCTCCGTGCTTGCTGGAGAAGGATGAGACGAGAGAAAGTAGTGAGGATACGCGGCCTTGAAGGCGGCGAAGAGCGACAGCATAAAGGAGGCGTAGAACCAGGCCGACTGGTCGTTGGGATCGCAGTAGATCGCCTGCGTGAGGAAGTACAGGTCCTCCTGCAGCAGAGACAGGAGGGCATCGCACCACTTCCCTTCCTCCTCCTTCCTTTCCTCTTCACTTCTCTTGTCAGTGCCGTCGCCGCGGGGCATAGATCCCGCCTGGCGCTTCAGCACAAACCGGTGGGTTGTGGCGGTGGCGGCGGGACTTGCCGACGACGACGGCAGATGCTGCTGCTTCTCCCTTGACAGGAGTGCATTCTGAATCGTTAGCGCACGCTGGTGCCACGCACTGTAGTTGGAGAAGTTGCTCTTTATCTTTTCGGTCGTGTAGGACACCTCAGCGAGACTGTGGGTGGTGAACAGGGAGGCATACGGCAGCGGGCTCGTCGCCCTCGGCGCCGTTCCAGCGGCCGCGCCGTCGTCACCGTGCAGGGTTGCCTCTGCTTGTAGCGCCTCCGCCTCCTGCAGCTTCCGCTGCGACCAGCGTCGGTGATTCCACACGTGAAAGTTGCGCTCGTCGAGCCGGAGCAGCGCCTCGCACTGATTCCTTTCCTTTGTGAGGGCCACGAGCAGCGCCGTCAGCGCGGGAGGTTGCGATTGCCCTTCTGCCGTGTGGGCTTTCTCCTGCCGCACCGCCACCGCCGCGCGGCGGGCGAGCTCCTCAAAGACCCAATGCCGGTGCACAAACGCTGCGTAGATCTTGAAGTCCTTTTCGATGATCTGTGCGTTCAACTTGAGCTCCTTCACCAAGTCCGCCACGGGATCTTGTCTGCCCTTCTCTCCCCGCGCGGGGCCCCCTGCTTCACTTCCCTTCTCTGCGTTCTCCGCTGCCCACAGCGCGCATAGAATCTCACGTCGGTAGTTGTAAAAGGTGTAGGCCTCGGGCACCAGCACCAGCAGATCCGCGTTCTCCTGCAGGGCTTCCCGTGTGTACTCCTTTCTGGCGTACCTGTCCCTCTGACGCATGACGAGCTCCCCTTTCACCTTCTCCGCGGCGACGTGCTGCTGCTGCTGCTCCGCCGTCAGCGGCTTCCGGTCAGCCTTCTTCTGATCGTGCATTGCCGTGTGTGTGAGTGGAGGGGAAGGGTGGTGGTGGCGGTGGGACAGTAGTGTGCAGTAGTAGTGGGGGATAGCGAGTCCTGTGATGTGCTTAGAGTAATCACTGTAAGAGAGAGAGGAGAGTGAGAGCAGACGGGTGCCTTGTTTGCTGGATACACCACCGCGTGTGGTGGGGGATAGCTTCCTTCTAGTTATGCCGCCAAGAGGGGGAGTGCGAAAGGAGGAAAGGGAGGAGAGCTGGCAATGAATCCCACACCTTCTTACCTGCTTGCACGTGCTCGTTCTACGCTCGGCGAATAGCGCTACGATGAGCTGGATGTGGTGTTGAGCACCTACCCACCTGCAGGTGTCCCCCCCCTCTCCTCCCACGCTTCGCCTGAAGAGCAGCTTCGACGGAGCATCGCCATGCACGAGGAGCTTGGCATTTCATCATCTCTTTATCTGTCAGTGTGTCAGTGTGTCAGTGTGAAAGGCAAGTCATTGTGGTACCCAGCGGCGGGCAAAGGACAGCGAGCACTTGAGCAACTGACAGGCTACAAGCTCTCGTGCGGATTGCGACTTTAAGGAGAAGAGAGTGTCTGGGGGCTAAATGAACGTGAGTTATGAACGACGGTTGTCAGATAGTTGACCGTGTGGCGAGCAGATCAGCGCAGCGGTGGAGTGACCGAGAGAGGGGGGTGGGGAGGGGAGGTCAAGATACAGGAAATGCGAGTGGAGTAGGGGAGATGGCGTTAACGACAGACAGAAGCGCACACACAACTGCAAAAGCTATCAGAATACGTCGTGAAAAGCAGTAAGAACAGCAACAGTAGTGAGGAGGAGGACGGTGCGGCCGTAGCACCGGGGGAAGAGGAGAGTCAATGTTTATCCTAGGGACGGAGCACGATACGAGAGAAGCAGCGCCAGTCCGGGGGTAGTGGGAAGTGGAGAGAGAGAAAGGGAGGGCAGATACACCAATGCAGGGCAAACAACAGTTGTAAGGAGGCACAAAAAACAACAACAAAAAAGCACAAATGGAATGCATATCGATCTGGAGCCACAAAGGGATGGAGAGAACGCGGCAAAGTGCCAACTAACACAGACCAGGCGGCGCGGATGCACTTGCGTGCGTGTGTGCGTTTTGAATAAAAGGTAAAGAGAGAAGGGACGAGTATGGTGCGTCAGGTGGTGGTGGTGGTGGTGGGGGGGGGGGGGAGGGAAAGATGGGTGGTGTGGGGGATGCGAAGGGGTTAGCAGGGTGAAGAACAGTAGCAGGAGCCAGTATTACAACAAGAGAGAATGAACCCGTTGGTCGCTGCGACCGAGAGGGTGGTGAAGGAGGCCTGAGAGCGAGCCAGCGAGTGGTGGTGCGCACAGGAAAAGGGGGAGGAGGGAGAGAGAAAGGCAGTTTACCATGTACTACCTGTTCGGACGTTTTTGTTCTTCTTGTTCCCCCTTCCCCCCTCCAGGGGGACCGTCACCCTGTTTGTGTGTGCTGCGTGGCCTGTGCGGCTACTCAGAGAGAGGGGGTGTGGGAGGTGTGTGTGGTCGTGTTAGCGGGAGAAGGGTGAGAAGGCAGAGGAAGTTCAAATAAACACAGGAGTCTAAAGGAGGGATCGCCAAGTACGAAGAGTGGACCATCTGGTGGGCATACAGGTCCCTCCCCCTCCTCCACTTCCTTCCACCTCTCCCCAGGAATGTCAACATGAAAGAAGAAAGAATAGTGCGTTTGCGTGTGTGAGAAATGATTGAGCAATACAGGAGGGAAGATAGAACATGATGTGAGGGGGGTGGGGGGGGGGGGGGGGGGACCAACTTGGCATGAAGAACGGACGGCAGATGCGAATGGAAAGCAAAACGCTCGCTCGTTTGGTCTCTACCCCCCTCTCTTTGTTGTATTGCTATTACTGTTGCTGCTGTTCTCCTACTGCGCCATCTTTCCTCGCGCTGCTTGGGGAAGTGTCGTCGTCGTCGTCGTCGTCCTCGTCGGCCTTCTTCGCCGCCGCGTCCTCCAGCTCCCGTGCCTCCTTGGCCGCCTTCTGCACCAGCTGCTTTTGTGTCGCAACGGCGACCATGTGCCGGACATGCACCGGACTCTCGGCGTCCTCGCTAATCTCGTCGGTGTAGGCCATCCAAATACGACAGCGGAAGGCCCGGTACAGCTTTCGCTGCATGCGCCGGAAGTCCACAAAGACGTCCGGGGAGGGCCGGGACACGTACAGGGTGAACTTCTGTCGGTTGAGCTGGTACTCCACATCGACGAGGTGGACATTGTCGGGGCCGTCGTTGCCGCCGTCAGACAGCGCGTCGGCGTCGTCGCCCTCGTCGCTGTCCGACTCGGACGGCTTTCTTCTTCCTTTCCTCGGCTGCGCTTTCTTCTCCCCCTTCGCGCCATTCCTTCCTTCGCCAACGTCCTCCCCCGCTAGTGCGGCGGCGGCAGACCCCTCCGCGGCCCTTTCCTGCTCCTTTTCCTTCTTCTGCATCTGGCTGCGGCGGACATAGTGCCGCACAATGTTCGACGCCGTCTGGAACGCGACGCCTTCCACCTTGCGCTGCTCCTCAAGCAGCTCGAGCTCGCCCTCGCCGGCCACCTGCACCACCCACGGCCAGTTCTTGTACGCGAACACGATGCTACGCAGCTTCTCCTGCTGCTCCTTCGGGGACATCTCCTTCTTGGCGAGCTGCTCGTAGCTCTTGAGGTCGTTGCCTGCGACGACGGCGGCGAGGGGAACGCCTTCCTCCGCGTCGCGCGAGCCCATGGACTTGCGACCGACGCTCTCGCTGCTGAGGTTGGGGTTCACGTCCTTCTCGAAGGAGCTGGTCGACACCGGCTTGTACACCTGCGTCCCATCCTTCTGGAAGTCGCCTGGGCAAGGCGGGGGCGGCACCGAGGTGAAGCTGTCATCGTAGTCGTCAAAGAAGTCCGACGACTTCCGGGAGAGCCCCGTGCCGTGCTTCACGGCGCAGGCGGCCGTGATGGTGTTCATCGCCAGCTCGTCACCCGTCTTCGCGCGCATCGCCAGGTTCTTTGCGATCTGCGGCTGCAGCTGCTCGAGTTGCTCGCAATCGTCAATCATCTGGCAGATGGTGAAGTGCGCGCGGACCTCCCCAATCATGTTGCCGCGATCTCCCTCGACCACGACCTTGGTGCCAATGGGCAGGTCCGTCTTCAGGTCCAGCGAGGTGGCGTAGCGGAAGCCCTCCATCTTGCCCACGACATTCACAAAGCCGGTGATGGGCTTCGTGTGGTCGGCGTACACCATTTCCTCAAAGGCGTCGCACAGACGCGCCAAGCCGCCCTTGCCCCTCTTCCCACCCCCTCGCTTGCTGCTGCGCAGACTGGCGCTCCCCGGCGAGCGGCCTCTGCCGGAATTGCGTGCCCCACGACTGCCAAGGCTCGCCGCGCCTGGCGAGCGCTGGCTGAAGCTGGTGCTGCGGCTGTGTCGGCCAGCGCTCGCGCTGGTCGGAGACTGCCGTGGCGTGCGCCGCGGGCTGCGCGAGCGCGGGGACGGCGAGGCAGAGTTCCCCTGCCCGCGGCTGCCTTGCCCTTGCTGCAGCTGCAGCTGTTGTTGGTGTTGGTGTTGGTGGGGGGAGCTGGCGTTGTTGTTGCTGCTGCTGTGCGACGGCACTGAGTTCTGAGACAGCGGGGGAGGCGTTGCCTGTGGTTGGTGCGGCTGTTGTTGCAGGATGGGAATAATGGATGGCATCTGTGCCGAGTACGGGTGATGGTGATGGTGGTGATGGTGGTGATGTGGGGACATGGGGGACATGCCTTGCGACTGTGGGTCATAGTAGGAGTTGTAAGAAGTGACGCTGGCGCTGTTGTTGCCACTGCCTTCTCCTCTTTCCCCGCCGCCCTCGGAGAACCACTGGTATTGTTGCTGATATTGTTGCTGCTGTTGCTGCTGTTGCTGGCCCTGGGTCTGGTACGCGGTCTGTGGAGGCGGCTCGCTCGACGCGGCGCCTCGACTGCCACGTCGCGCCGAGCCCATCAGCAACGGAGTGGTGTGCCCGCTAGTGCTGCTGGTGTGGCTGGAGGAATAGCTGCCACCACCACCGTACGGTTGCTGCTGAGTGTCATTGGGCTGCAGTGGGATGGGGCGATTGTCGTCCGGTGCGCGATTGCCGCTGCCGGCATTCCCGTAGCTCACACTCCTTGGATCCCTACCGTAGTATGGCTGCGGTAGCTGTTGCTGTTGCTGTTGCTGTTGCTGTTGTTGTGGAGGTGGAATAGGCAGCATCTGCGCATCCGTCTGCGACAAGGCGGCGGCAAAGCTGGAGCTTAGCGAGTTCGTTCCTCCTGCCGCGGCGTTGGTGGTGCGCACCTTCTGCTTCACGCTGACGGTGATGTTGCCATCGTCGTGAATCTCCTTTGTGACGATACGTACATCCCCTTGCGACGAGCTGAGGGCGTTGGACCCGCCCGCCGCCCCTGCGTTGTGTGGTGTGCTGGCGTTGCTGTTCCCCATGCTGGACTGCAGCGCGCCGTTCCGGCGAGGGTCACCGAAGGGGTCGCCTCCGACGGCGACGATGCCGGCACTGCTGGCGTTGAAGTTGAACATGAGCGGGTTCTGCGAAGTGCTGTTGCTGTTGCCCATGTTGCGGCTTAGGTTACCGTGGTTTGGCCTACTCGTGTTGTAGAAGAGCTGTCCGCTGGAGCTGCGGTCGGCCGGCGTCATGCCGCCCGCACCGTCGTGGCCGACGCCGGGATTCAGCACCGCGTTGCACGCGTACGGGTTGTGCGTGCGGGAATTGTTGAGACTGGGCGACTGACCACGCAGGAGAGCTCCACCGGCACCGGCACCGGCAGAGAGTTGGCCCTGAAAAGAGTTGGAAGCCGACGCCGTGCGTTGCTGCTGTTGCTGCTGTTGCTGCTGCTGTTGCTGGGCATAGACGTTTCCGCTGTTGCCGCTATAATAGCCCTGGTGGTGTTGCTGCTGCGAGTACGGGTAGGAGTGGGACGGGTAGCCGCCGTAGGACTGCTGGCCCACCGGTCCCTGCCCCCCCGCCGCGTCCGGGTCGAAAGTGGTGAAGAGGGAAATGATTTCGGTGGTGTCCTCGGGGTTTGCAGTGAGCTGGTACTCCGCCTCCTCCGCGTTGCCGCCACGGCTGTTGTACGTGGGCTCGACCGTCGTCAGCAGTGCTGAGGCGTACGGGTTGTTTCGACCAGAGCGCGGTGCCGCGCCGTAGCTCACGGCACGGCTGCTGTGCTGCGCACTCTCTCGGCTCTCCGCCGTGCTTCTGCTATCGGGATTGGCCTCCTCCATTGCCGTTCGCGCGCTCTCCGTTTCTCTCTCCTTTTCGTTGCCGGAGAAGGGAGGGAGGGAGGAGTAGAGCAAAGGAGGAAGCTCAACGAGGGTGGGAGTGGGAATAGAAGTGGGAGAGCCACACACAACACACACACACTGCACTAAAAGAGCGATAAACGGAGAACAGAGAGAGAGAGATACCACGCAGCGGCAAGGAAGCAAAAACGCACTATACGTGTGAAGTCGGAAGTACGACGGAAAGCGGCGTAGAGAAAGACCGAGGATCTGCGATGTGTGTGTGTGTGTGCGTGTGTCTGCGTAGCAGTAGCGAGTGCCAACAAATAGCCCCGAGGGAGAGAGCCGTGCCCGCGAGGTAGCACAGGTCGTCAGGGTGTTGGGTATGCGTGTGTGTGTGTGTGTCGCAGAACCACACGCTTGTAGCCGCGCAGCGAAGACAGAGAGGGAGAGGGAGAGGGGAGAGAAAGGAGGGAGGGAAGAATGGGATGAGAGGGGGAAAGGAGAAGAGGCCAAAAAACAAAATAGTACGGAGCAAGTATGTACGTGTGAGGAACGGATCAACAACAACAACAACAAGGCCTATGATATATATATATATATAGGACACACAAAGGCAACTGAAGAAGGGAGACTTCGTGTTCGCACTTCCAGAATTTCTTGGTGAGGGAGAGAGAGGAGGAGGAGGGGAGGTTGCATGGTGTAAAGCTAGGAGGAGATAGATTGGGACGCCCCGCACAGCGACAGCAGACAGCCCCTGACCCACCACCACCTCGTGCATGGGTTCTTCTTTAGCGGAGCTGCCATGACGTGAGCCACTACAGCGCCTCCCTTCTCTGCTCGTTCCGGTATGGGATCTTGAGAGGGGAAAGAGGGAAACAAAAAGTAGCCCAATACCGTGCATACACCACAACACACAGTTCGGTGACAACATCCACGACATCGTGCCCAAAAAAAAAATACAATGTTATATATATATATATATATATGCATATATGAATATGGATTGCGTTCATCCCAAAGAGAGACGCACGCGGGGCGAGGGGGCAAGGCGGCTCGCTCCCCTCATAGGGGAGTGCAGCGGCGAGCGAACCATAGAATGACAACGAGAAGGACAGCACAGGAGCAGCAAGGGTGGCGCGCATCCCCCCCATCCCCATCCCGTCACATCTTTGCTTTTCGGAA
>JASAOB010002560.1:0-23266 GCA_030849825.1 Herpetomonas tarakana | reverse complement strand
AGCAGGACACCAAGGATGACCTTGACGATTCCTCGCAGCAACTCGCCGACTTTGAGCGGCGGCTAGCCAACGGGGCTGCCTTGCACAGCCCGCAGAAACACGCCGGCAGCAGCAAGAGCCGCCCCGCCCCGCAGCAGCAGCGGCAGCAAGCAGCCAACAACGACCACCACCACCAGCAGCAGCCACCCATGCGCGCCAGCTTCGGGCAGCCGCAGCAGCCGTCCAGCCAGGGCGGTCAACACGCTGCAGGAGCGCGACGCATGTCGGAGGAGGAACAGACAGAGAGGATGGAGAAGGAGCAGGAGATCGCCGAAGTGCGCGCTCTTGGCGGTGGCGACGACAGCGACTGATATAATGATCCTCCATCGGGATGGCGCGTCCCGCCACTATTGCCTTCCCTTCACCCTCTTTCTCTCTCCTTCCTTACGCTGGACGCATGCCTTCTTGCTTTTCACTATTGCATTTGCTGGCCTGTCCTCTGCCAGCTCTTCTCTTCCTCTGCTCTGGTGTGTGTGTGTTGCGAGCTACGATGTAAGCTACCTCCTCCTGGGGGCAATGTACGTGTGTCTGCGTGGTGGGTGCTCCCACGCATTTCACCATCATTCAAACAGAGACAGAGAGAGAGAGCCAGTGACAGGTGAGGGGTGGGGGATGTGTCTGTCTTGAACGGGGGAAGAGAAGGGGGGATGACAAGTGAGAGGAAGGGTTTGCTCTCCCCATGGCCTTCCTTGAGGAAACCCCAGAGAAAGATAGACAGAATAGAGATGGGAGATGTTGCCAACACATTGACAAATGCCCACATCTCCCTCTCCCTCTTTCCTTTCAATGCCGCTACCGAACACCGGGATTTCTTAGGTCGTAGTCGATCCCGCAGCCACCTACCCTACACCCTACACCCTACACCCACACATACACACACACTTCAACGGTTCCAGCGAGTCTCGGTGTGACTCGTACGTGTGTGTGTGTTTGTCTCTGCTTTCCCTACTCTTCTCTTCCTTGCTCCATAATTATTTGCTTTGTTGTTGCTGTTGTTGTCACTATTGCTGTTGCCGCTCTACCTTTGCTTCAGTAGCCACGCCCCTCTCCCTTCCCACTCTCTTTCTTTCTTCCTCTTCCTTTCTCTTTCCCAAACCACCTTCCCTTACCTCCTCCCGCTGTGACTCGCGCCGAGGTGAGCAACTCTCACGGAAGAAAAAAAAAGCAAAGGAACTAGGCTAACCAGTTTCCCTCTTTGGACCATTAACTGTCTTTGTTTTTACCACTATTGTCACTTTCTCCTTCCCTTTCTCGGCTAGCGTTGCCTTTTCCTCCTCCCTACCCGCGTCGACACATATTACAACACACGCACCTCTCTACTACACACTACTGTGCACTTCTGCTTACCACTATTATCCCTGACCATAGCCAGAAAGAGAAGAACCGCTTTAACACAATTCATATACAATACATAAAGCATTCATCAACTCTTCTTGCGCGTTTCTTCGTTGATCTCTCTTTTCAACATCTCTCCTCCCCCTCCCCCACACCCTCAGATTCCTATCTCCCGAGGCAAGAGCAAAAACAACAGCCACCACGCACTTAAACTCTTCTCCGTTTCCTATTGCCATCAAAAATAAAAGCATTTCTGTCTCACTCACACTCTCTCTATATATATCATCGTCCTATTTGCCTTCAAGCACACCTTTCCCCTCCCCCCCCCCCCAACATCGTTTGACGACACCACATGAAGCTGTCGTGTGTGGCAAAGGATACAGACGAGAATGCCACCGAGCAGCTCGTCGAGGTGGGCAATCCTGAGTTGCTGCAGCAACAAGCCGAGTCCTCGTTGCTGCAGCAACAAGCCGAGTCCTCGTTCGCTACGGAGCTCGTGATCGGTGGAAGTGGAAGCAGAACCAGCATCGTTGCTGCACCCGTCGATGTTGACGGCAACGTCCACGACGCTGCCGGCGCCCCTTGCGCGATGCCTGCCGAGCTCCCACAGGTACTGCAGCACACACGAAACGACAGTAGCAGCAGCGGCGGCAATTTGCACAGTAGCACAGGGGACGGCACCCATGCAAGGGAAGCTGACGCGAGCACGCCGGCCGGCATGGCGCACGATAGCCTAATCGAAGTGGTGCACCGTCAACCGCCAGTGCGCGTCTCGCCAGAGGAGAAGATGGTGTACCTACACCAGAAGGAGGCACTTCTGGAGCGTAAGGCCAAGGTGCTCGCCCGGCAGCATGTCTGGGGCTCGCACGCGGGCTTCTTTCTCAACGGGTCCAACGACGACGACAGCGTGGCAGAAGAGGAGCAAAGCGCGTGGGCGAGTTCGGGGACGCGTCCACGCAGCGAGCGGCGCGGTGGTGGCCACTCCCGCCAAGGCAGCGCAGGGCAGCGTCACAAGTTCGCGGCGAAACGCGGTCCTGGCGGGACAGGCCCTTTCGCGAGGCTGCAGCTGGTGCCGCCGCCCATCACGATGCCGTGGGCCGAGAAGGAGAACGCCACCACCGCCGGCTCGGCTGCTTCCCCCAACAGCAAAGGCGAAGGCGGTAGCGGTGCCATCAACAACGGGGGCGGCAATGGACTGGGCAGGAACCTCTCTAGTGAGAGTCTGGCGACGCTGGGCAACACGCTGAGGCCCATCACGCGCGTCGTGCGCATGTCAGCCACCGCAGAGCAAGGAATCGAGCTGGCGTTTGACCTGACCTTCCGCCCTGGCGCGAGCGGCAGCAACTCGTGCTCGTGCCTCACTCCCAACACCGCAAACGCGGAGGCAGAGGAGTCGCCCACACCAGATGAGTTCTACAAGGCCATCGCCCAGGTGCCCTTCGTCCTCACCTACCTGCACGGCGACAACGACTTGTCCGAGGACACCAGTCGACTCGCCTACGCAACGCCTACCACGCGAAGCGACGCGAAGGACGACAACGCCAGCAGCAACGGCGGCGGCGGCGGTGGGGGTGGTGGTGGTGTCGCAGACATGGCCAACAGCACAGACGACACCAACGATGACATGGCCTGCAATGAGGACATCAACAAGGCTTCATCAGAGGATAGGTCGAGCGGCCCTGACCAGGGTGGTGACATGGACGACCCGCTGCACCACGGTAGCACCTGCGACGGTGGCCCGCGCTCTCGCCTCGACACACCGCAGGTGGTCACCGTGTCGGTGTCAGACACTACCGCAAGCCCAAACAAGAAGGGCCGTGCACTGGTGGTGAGCCGCATGAACCGCAAGTGGCGCGTCGTCTTCCCGTACGTGAGCTTTGCACGCACACCGCAGGCACAGTCCGTGCACGTGCTGTATGTGTCGCAGGCACCGACCAAGTTTGGCGAGATTACTGGTCTCGAGGTCCCCATCGTCATCATGGAGCCGCTACGCATCAAGGTGAGGCTGCAGCAGGCGCCACGACTCGCAGAGGAAGTCGAGGACGAGAGGGACGAGTCGAACAGTGACGAGGAAGGCGCGGGCAACGACAAACACACCAGCACCGTCAGTGGGGAGCGGGGAGAAGACGAGAAGAAAAGGAACAAGGCCAAACGCAAGCGCTCCCTGAGCAATCGAAAGGCCGGCGACGACAATGCCAACGCCAACGATGGCGCGAGGAGGGAGGGGGCGGGGGCGGCAGGGGTGGGTAAGAAGCGTCTGGGCGACTCCGCTGTGAAGCAGGGGGGGAACCTCTCCTTCACCTCGCAGACGCCGTCCATGGTCTGTCAGCTTGCCGACGATAGCTTCCTCGAGCTCACGCCAGAGACGCACGGCAGCGACACCTTCCTAGACCTCGGCGTTCCAGCTGTCCTCACCGCCGCCCATCTCAGAAGGATGGAGGAGGAACAGCAGCAACAGCAGCAGCAGCAGGAACAGCACGGCGTAGCCATGGCATCTCCATGGGCCTCGTCCGACACGCGTGTGTCGAACGTGCTGCCCCTCACCGGCAACCCGCACGAGACGCAGTTTGGACGCGTGCTGCTGGACATTGAGGCCGACGACATTGTCTTCGACGTTGAGTTCTCCATCCGCGCGCACGTTGACGCGCGTCGCATGCTGAGCATCTACGCGAAGGAGTTTCTGCCGAGTGAGCTCATCCGCTATGTGTACGTGCCACCAACGGTGCAGAACACAGACGTCGCCATTCGCGAGCAACAGCAGCGGCAGGGTGAGAAGACGGCGGCCTGTGCAAGGGACATCAGCACGCGCTGGGTGATCCCCGTGGTGGCACCGCTCGTGGCGCCGCTGCCCGTGTCCGTCGGCGGTGGTGGCGGCTCCCGGCGCAAGTCCCCGTCCATCTCGGTGCTCTCTCGCGGCACGTCCACCGTCGGTGGCGGACTGTTCGATTCGACGCTCCTCCCGCCGCCCCACCCTCCAGCAGCCGGCGACGCGTACGCAGCGGCGGCCGCGTCTGGCAAGCCGCCCGTCCCGCCCCTCAGCGCATACGGGAACCCAGACCCCGCATCGCCAGCTGCCGCTGGTGGCACGGCCCCACCCGCTTGCCGAACATCCAGCGAGGTCATGTCGCCCGGCACCTTCTCCCCTCTTGCCAGCCCTCTCCACTGCCGGCTGGTGCTGCAGGTGGACGTGCGACTGGCCTCCCTGCCTCGCCAGGTGTTCCGCGAAACCTTTCCGCTGACCGTGATGTTCCCCGGCGCAAGTCACGCGGGCAGCAGCCGCAACAGTGTGTCCAACACGCCGCTGTCCGTCCCCATGACAGCAGGGCCACACCCACCCCTCAACACCGACGGCGGCGTCGGCGTCGGCAAATCCTGCGATGTCGAGGACAGCAAGGACGGTAAAACAGTGCTGCTGTCAAACCCACAATTCGGCGCCTATCTTGACGTGCCCGCGCAGAGTGGCAAAGCAGCAGTGGCAGCGACGACGGGCTCACCGGGCAGCGCGCACAGCAGCAACCTGACCCACCCGTCCTTCAGCAACGCGGACGCAAGCGACGATCTTGTGCCAAAGGCGGCGAGTGGCACTATGGTCAGCCGCGAGTGCGGCTCAAACTCCTGTCGCCATGACCAGCCTCACGTGACGGACAGCAGCAACAACAACAATGATAGCACCGGCAAACAGCAATTGCAGAGCACCACCATCTGTCAGTCCGACAGCGTCGGGAGCACGTCGACTCCCGTGGACCTCGGTGTGGTCCCGCAAGCGGCGGTCACGAAACTGCCCGCCTTCAGCTCCGGCACCGACACCCCCAGGTCGCACCACCTCCGAATCTCCCGTCCCAACTCCCGCTCCTCGTCCCCGTCGGCCTCGCCCGCCTTGTCCATGCTCAGCACCCGCAAGGTGTCCCTCGCGCACGTCTCCGTCACCGCCTTCTCCATCTGCCGCAGCGGCGCCATCCTGTCCTTCTATCGCAACCACAACAGCCCGCACGAGAGCGAGCTCGGCTTCTCCCCGCTGAACGCGATGAACCAGTGCGCGCCGGTCAACCTGCACGGGCTTGAGAAGTTCGCGCTGCTGCTGACCGACCGGTACCAGCGGAAGGAGGAAGAAGAGGAGGAGGCGAAGGCCCGCGAGGAGGAGGGCCCGCACCGTGCGTCGGGCAAGCGGAAGACCTCGTTAACGCACGAACGGAAGCGGCGGCATTCCTCGCTCTCCACGCCGAAGCAGCTGTACACCACCGACGCCTTGAGTGTCGACACGAACTTTCTCCAAGGGGTGAACAACACCCCGAACCGGCGTGAGGACGGGGCAACCGCCGCCACACCAACAACAACCACCTCGCTCACAGCGGAGGAGAGCAGGCGCACCATTTCGGAGTCGAAGCGGTCCCACAAGCACCACCACAAGCACCGGCACCACAACCGGCAGGACCGCAGCCGCACGCTGGAGCGCATGTCCGAGGACCTCGACAGCCGCGGCGGCGGCGGCGCCTGGCGCATCGTGGAGGACGCGATTCGGTGGCGGCTGGAGCGCTCCATTGACGCCAATTACGTCCTGCTGCGCGAGCGGGGCACCACTCGCTGCTTTGCCTTTCGCATGCGGGGGTCGCGAAGCAAGCACGGCCAGGACAACGCCGTCGGGGGGAAGCGCATGAACAAGCTCGACCTCATGGCCGTTGCCTGCTTCGAGCCGGAGCTGCCGCCGCGAAAGCACCTCGCCGCTGCCAAGAAGGACGGCAAAGCAGCGGCCACCCGCAAGCCGGTGAAACAGCAGTACCTCTTGTCCGACCACCAGGTCCTCACGCTGACGTTGGACGGCAACCTGCTGCTGACGGAGGTCTCGACGATTGAGAAGATCAAGAGTGATGAGGCCGTCGCCGCGCCGCCGTCCTCCTCCACGACGCCGGCCGCGGGCGTGGGTGGGGCGGACGCGCTGGCAGTGATGCCCACCACCCCAGCAACCCCCGCCCTTAGTGCCCAACAGCACATCCTCCAACAGCTGCAGAACTTCTCCCTTCGCGTTGGCATGACGAGTATGCTGCCCATCCCCGGCTCCTGCAACTGCTTCACCGCCTGGATGCTCGAGAATGAGGATGACAACACTCTGATCCTGATAGCTATCAACGCCGCCGAGCCCTATCGCGGCGGCGCTGGCAGCAGCAGCAGCAGCACCGTTGCTGGCGGGGACGCCGCTATGAGCGAGGCCGTCGGCAAGGACGGTGAAACTCACCGTACAGGCGCGGCAGAGACTCCCTTCCGTAGGGTGCTCGTCTACTGCGTCGAGGAAACCAAGGTCCTCTACGAGTTCCAGCTGGGCATGCCGACCAGTATTCTTCCTCAGAGCGTCAGCCAGAGCACGCTCTTCTCGCCTTCCCCGCCCTCCTCGCACCTCTCCCCCGTCAGCGGCGAAGGCCCCAGCGGCGGCACCCAGCTCACGCCCGTCTCCAGCTCCAACAAGGCACTCCCCTCGAAGCTGCAACCGGGGCAGGCGCGCAAGGACCGCTGCCCACCACCGCCACCGCTCTTGCCGCTCTTCTACGCGTGCATCTCGGCCTCTGTCCGCGGCTTCACCGTTGTCTCGGCGCATGTGGAGACGGCCATGGTCATTGCCTGGACCCCGTACCAGGCAGATGTCCTCACCTGCTGCCCCGCATGGGCCCACTTCTCCCTCTTCTTTGTCACCCCCGCCTTCCTCACAGCCGCCGGCGCGGGCCTTCCCGTGCACGGCGGCGGCGGCGACGGCGACGAAGGCAAGGGCAGCGGCGGCGAGGTGGGGAGTTCGCCGGACCACGTGGACCCCGTGGAGGACCTACTGAGTCCGCTAGGCGTGGAGTGGTCCCGGGAGGGCAAGCTGGCACGGTTCTCCGGCAGCAGAGCGGGTGGCAAGGACGGCGCCAAGCCCATCGGCAGCAACAGCAGTAGGGACTTGGACAGCGGCCTGCTGACCATTCTCTGCGTGTGCCCGGGGGACCGCGCGCCGCACGCCCTTGTGGGTGCCGCCTCCAAGGCCGAGAAGGAGAAGCAGAGAGAGGACGAAGGGAAGGCAGGCGCCGGCGGCGACGCGCAGGCGGTGGCGGCCATGCGCTACTCCGAGGAGTTTCTCGCCTTCTTCCTCCTCTCCAACGGGGCCATCTACGCCCTCACCGCCCCCTGCAATAACAGGAGTAACGCTGCCCACAGCAAGTCTGGTGTGGGGAGTACGGGCGGTAGCGCGACGGGGAGTAGCGCGACCGGCCGGGGAGACGAACCCCGCAACGTTTGCGCCTCGCACCGCGTTGGCGGGGACATGTTCATCCATGTGGACGAGACCGCCTCTCCGTCCGTGGCCACGCCGAACACCTCAGGCGCCGCACGCGACTTCCCGCTACGGGCCAAGAAGAGTCCCAACGGTCACCCGTCCCGGTCGTCCCCGGCGTCGTCCCTCTCGCCGGCATCGCTCACGGCGGATGGGAGTGACACGTCGAGCGCGCTCGAGCGCGAGCTGCGCGTCGTGCGTGTGGGGACGGTCTTCAACGCCTGCTTCCACACCCCAAGCGCGGTAGAGAACTGCGCCATGCGCTACTGCCCAGTGGACAGAGACTTCCTCGATGTGCGGGGGATGCTGTACCTGTATGGCACCCACGCAAGCACCAAGGAGCTGATCAAGGACGCTGTTGTCGTCGAGTAGGACGCAGGCGATCCGCTGTCTGTCTGCCCGTGTATGCATACGCATTGACATACCTGGCTCGCAGCGCGGCTCAACGGAACTTTTGCTGTTGATTTCCTATTATTACTATCATCACTATTATTCTGCATGTTCGTCTGCTGCTGCTGTCGCAGGTCTACTTCCCTCGCTGTCACCGCACACTCAGCTTCCCGCCACGGTCACTCCCCCCAGTCTCTTCGCGCGTGGGGCACGGCATACCAGATCCACCGGGCTTGTCCCAGACTTCCCTTTCTTCCTTGTTCTCTCCTCTGTCCTGCCTTACCCAATGCCAACGCCTCCCTCTCCCCCCCCCCCTTTCAATGGCAAATCTAATCAAAAGAAGAAAGCAACAAGCGCATGGCTGACATGATCGAGAGAGAGAGAGAGAGGTTGGGGATGATGGAGTGTAGTAGGAAGGGGAAGGGGGGGGGGGGGCGATGGCTGGCAAAGCAAGGCTGGCTAACACCAATGCGGCTCTTTCCGGTGCCTGACATCGGATAAGGCTTGCCATCCACACTTCTTCCTGTGTCATGTCACTCCTCCTGCATATCCCAACTTGACATCCCTACAACCACCACCACTAGCACGTCGATACCCACTGCACCGCCTCCGCCGCACTTCATCAAGAGTGCAGGAGGAGGAAGGAGCGGCACACAGCAGCGAACGTTCACGTGTGTGTGTGTGTGCTGCAGAAGTAGAATAGATCCGATACAAGTACCACACACACACACACACACTTACACTAACACTTACGCATACAGAGAGAGAGAGAGAGAATGAGTACCCGCTCTGGCGGTGGCAATGGCGACCTCACGGCTGACATCGACACCATCGTGCACGACTACTTTGCGACGCTCAGCACCAAGGATGACGACATCTTCCGCTTGTACGAGGACAACAAGCGTCTGCGTGATGTCGCCGAGGAATCGCTGAGGCACCGGGCAGAGCTCGAGACCCACGTCGCCTCGCAGAACCTGCTGATCGAGACACTGCGGACAGAAATGAGCGAGCGGCGTCACCTGGCAGAGGCACAAGAGGCAGAGAGCCGGGTGCTGAGAGAAGGCGCGGCCGCGCTGCGAGCGGCCATTGGCCTGCCATCATGTGAGCTGACTGTGACGCTGGATGACGCGGTGGAGGAAGTGAGGCACCTGATGAACGACCGTCTGGCACTGGAAGACGCGCTGGACGCCTTGGACCGCGGAGCGCGATCCATGGGCGATGCCTACGCGCGGCTGCTGATGGACGAGGAGCGGCGAGCGCGCAGACGCCTGGAGGAGGCCGCCTCACTCCCACTCGCCGGCTCGTCTGTTGGGGAGCTGCACAAGGATCTGGCGGCCTTTGCCATTCACTCGGAAGCTGCCCTCGCACAGCTGAGGCAACAGACCACGCAAGAGCTGGCGGATGTGCAGGAGCAGCGTGCGTGGGAGGCCCACCACGCCTCCCTGCAGGTGGGCCAGGTAGTGAGTGCGCTGGAGGAGGAACGGGCACAGCGACAGAGATCCGCCGCGGCGGCCGAAATGCGGGAACTAGTGGACGGGGAGCGTTTGTGCAGGCAAGGCAACTATCACAGCCTCCGTTGTGAGCCGCTGGTGGAGGCGCTGGCGGGACGCTGCTCGGCCGCGGAACGGCGCTGGCGCGAGCTCCATGCAGAGCTGGTGGCGCTGACGGAGCGTCACGACACGCAGGCCCTCCTGTTGGTTCGGACAGAAGAGGAGGCGCGGCGCGCAAACGTGTCCCTGGCCCACGAGCGCGAAGCACTCGCCAAGCTGCGCCGGCAGCACGAGAAGGACGAGGCCGCCAAGAAGGAGCTCGCGGCGTGCCAGGAGCGCCTGTCGGACTGCACAAAGGAGCTCGAGGGCATTAAGGACAAGCACGTCGCTCTGTGCCAGAAGCTCGTTGTGCAGCGGCAGCAGTACAGCAGCGCTGTGAAGGAAGCCACGGACGCTGTGGCGGAGCTGCAAGGCCAGGTGAGGGAGCTGCAACGGAGGAACGTGTACCTGGAGGACCGAGCAGCATCCCTGCAGGACGAAGTGAAGGGGAAGGCAAAGCGCGTGCACGTGCTGGAGCGCAAGACCGCGGACGCCGCTGCAGCGCACAAGGCGGCCGAGGCGAAGTGGAGCAGGGAGCACGAGGAAGCCGAGGAGAAGCATCAGCGCTGCATTCGCGAACTCGCCGAGGAGGTGGAGCGGAGCAGTTTACTGCGCCTCGAAGCGGAGTGCCGACATCTGAAGGAAAGCCACCACGCACAACAGGACGCTCTCCAGAAACGCCATGAGCGCGCGCTGGCGGAGCTCGCGGACGCGCACCGGTGGGAGATGGATAGACAAGCGCAGCACTTCCAGAAGGAGAATAATGGGCTCGCGCGAGAGATCGAGGAGTGGGTGGCACTTGTTGACCAGCTGCGCAACGACCTGCGCGCTCTGCAGGCACAACTGGCGACGGAGCACGCCGCACGGGCCGTGCTGGAGCAGCAGCAGCAGACGGAGTCCGTCCTCCTTGATCGTGTCAAGCAACAGCTCGAACAGTCGTGGAAGGAGAAGCAGGAAGCACAGCAGCGGACACCGCCACCACCGCCACCGCCGTCGCAGTGGCCCCGTGGCAGCAGCGGATTGGGCGTTGAGGGCTACGCAGAAGAGGAGTGCGAGTTGCTGAAGAAGCAGGTGCGCACGTTGGAGGAGGCGTGCCGCCGCAGCACCGCCGTGATTGCGGAGCTGCGCGAAGCTCAGTACCGTGGCAGCCACCACAGCACTCCACGCCGACAACACTGGCCGCAACGAAGTGGGACGAGACTGTCCTTCTTCAGGGAAAGCAACGAGAGTACTCCCCCGCGGCAGCAGGTGCAGCACCAGTCCATGCTGTCCGCTTTGATTGCCGACATGGACCGCGACGACTAAGCAGGCACGCCTGTATTTGTTCTAGACGCCACGCACCCAATCACCGCGCACTGAAGCAACCAAATGGCGCAAGTGGCTTGGTCTACTCCCAAGCGAGATGGTACGCCCACTTACACCACCCTTCCCCTCTCACTCCCGCTCTTGCCCTCACTCCTCTCTTGTCTCCCCTAGGAGAAGTCCTGTCAGCTTGCGACTGAGTTTGCGTTGCTGCCCGTGAAACCGCCGCGCACCTCTAGAGTTTTGGTTTTTTAAGAAACTAACGTAAGACAACGACGAGAGAGCGGCTCGGTCCCCCACCCTCTACTCCCTCTCCCTCACTCTTTGCCCATACACACTCACCCACACACACACACACACACACACACACATGGCTGACACCACCGAGGACGATATTCAGGCCAATGTGTTTGCCATTCCCACCTTTGAGGCGATGGGCCTGAAGGAGGACCTGCTGAAGGGCATGTACAGCTTCGGCTACAAGCAGCCCACCGCTATTCAGAAGCGCTTCGTGGTGCCTTTCCTCAAAGGTCAGGACCTCATCGCGCAGGCCGCCTCCGGCTCCGGTAAAACCTCTGCATTCTCGCTCTGCCTGCTTCAGACCTGCGACCCCAACCTGCGCGAGACACAAGCCCTGATCCTCTCCCCCACCCGCGAGCTCGCCGTGCAGACGCAGGACCTGTGCAACAACATTGGCCACCACATGGGCCTCACTGCCTATGCCTGCGTAGGTGGCAAGAGCACCGAGGAGGACATGCGCCGGCTCGAGGCTGGCGTGCAGATCGTGTCGGGCACACCTGGGCGGGTCTTTGATATGGTGAAGCGCAAGGTGCTGCGGGTGACCTCGCTCAGGACACTCGTGCTGGACGAGGCGGACGAGATGCTGGGCAAGGGTTTCAAGGCACAGATCCACGACATCTACCGTCTGGTGCCGCCGCTGCAGGTCGTGCTCGTGTCGGCCACGCTGCCCGCGGACGTGCTGGACATGACGGAGAAGTTCATGACCGAGCCCGCCCGCATTCTTGTCAAGCGCGACGAAATCACGGTGGACAGCATCCGCCAGTACTTTGTCTCCGTCGACGAGGAAAAGAACAAGTTCGACACGCTGATCGACCTCTACGATACCCTGACCGTCGCCCACGCCGTAGTGTTCTGCAACACACGCAAGAAAGTGGAGCAGCTGGCGAAGCGCATGACAAAGGAGAAGTTCACTGTCTCGGCGATGCACGGCGACATGCCGCAGGCGGAGCGCGACGAGATTATGCGCAACTTCCGCGATGGTAACAGTCGTGTCCTCATCACGACCGATCTCTGGGCACGCGGGATCGATGTCGAGCGGGTGTCGCTGGTCATCAACTATGACCTGCCGCTGTCGCGCGAGCAGTACATTCACCGCATCGGCCGCACTGGGCGTATGGGACGCAAGGGACTTGCCATTAGCTTCGTCAAGCGCGATGAGCTGAGGCTGCTGCGCGACATTGAGCAGTTCTACGCCACACAGATCGAGGAGCTCCCGGCTAACATTGGCGATAACCTCTAACGGCACGTCGCGTCGCGTGTAGAAGAGGGCGGGGCGGTCGAGGAGCAATGGATGCTCTTCGGTTGCCATTACACACATGCGGTGTGTTATTTGAGAGGGGAGATATGAGGAAAAGGAGGGAGTGGGGAGGGGGAGGAGTAAAGCATATCCGGCTGCTGCCGTCCTGGACGCCGGAGCCGCGCCGAGCGAGCAGATGTGTGCGGTGTGTAGACCCATTTCCTCTCCTGTGCACTCACAGTCACCCAATAACTTTTACGTCAGAGAAGAGAGCGAGAATAGGGCAGCAGCCCGAGGTGAAGCAGCAAACGCGAGAGGAGCGGCACGCTCTGTAGCATCACCCGCTTCCACAGCTGTGTGTGTTCATGTGTATGGGTGTGCACAGCGAAGAAGCAGGAGAGGTCATGTTTCCCCGTACACACTTGGACACTGCTATCCTTCCCTCTCACTTCTCTCCCCTTCCCTCCCCGTAACACTGTTGAGCACTGACGTAGGTAGACAGGTTAGGTAGAACGAACGGGGCACTCCCTCACACGGAACGCATAGCGACACAACCGACCAAGTCGTCTCGCTCACTCCGAACCCCTTCCACATAGTCCCTTCCTTTGTGAGTTGTCTTCCCCTCCTCCCCCCCCCCCCCCCCTCCATTCTCTTCCCTTCTTTCTCGATCGCCGAGCACATCTCGTCATTTCAGAAGCATTAACCCTTTCCTCTCCATCTCTCTGTCTCTGTCTCTGTCATTCATACCCTCTATCCACTCGTATAGTATAGCTAAGACATATCCATAAGCGAGCTTTCCCCCCCCCCCCTCCCTCCTTAACCAATTGAATGACAGTAGAGAAGCCAACCAAAGGTAAAACTACCGTCGACGACGATGGCCCCGTGTTTGCACAAGAAGAGCAGCAAGGCTCAGGGCCCACCAAGAAAAAGACTAGCGGCACTTCTCGTTTCTCCTCACAGCACCGGCAGTCAGCGAGGAAGGACAGTCCTCTGCCTCCACCCGCAACGAGCGGCACCGCTGACGACGCTATTTACTACGGCGAGGCCATTCCCTTGAATCGGAGCAAGCTAGAGGAGGAGGACAGTGCAGCGCAGCGACAAGGGGGCAGCCGACCCATTGCTGTCCGGGGCGTGCTAGACCCTGGCATCGGTAGTGGCAGTGGCATTACCGGCGCTGGTCACCGCAGCAACAAACGCCCACAGGACCCTTTCCTGAAGCTCTTCGGCTCTGCCAAGTGGTCGAGGAAGAAGTACGCGGTGAGCGAGGAAGAGCCAAGCCCGGCAGCCAGCGACGCTCCTTCGCAACGCAGTCGCTATCCTGAGACGGAGACGAGTCGCGAGAGCGAGCACGAGAAGCGAAGCCACAGCGCGAGTGGCAGCGGCGTCTTGCAAAGCCCCAGGCTCGAGCGTACACGCCAGCATTGCTCCACCCCCGCCATGTGCACTGCGAAGTCGCCACTCTCCCGTATGCCTCGCCCCGCGTCCTCCCCGCTCCCTTTGCCGCTAACGACACCAGTGCTCGCCGAGGGCCCGTCCGGCTCGCCGTTGCGCGCGACTACAGTCGTCACACCCATCACCGCCATCCCAGCCCGATCCTCCGTGAAAGCAAACGAGCAACGGGAAGGCCTCCATTCGTGCACGGGTGTGCCCTCCTCGCGAACCTCCAGTGCAGCAACACACACCACCGCGGCCACCGCCTCTTCTCCCAACAACTCCCTCTCAAAACACGGCTCCCCCATCTCGAAGGGTAGCGTGCCGACACCCAACACCACCACACTCGTCCTTGACGCCAGCGACAGTAGCATAGGGGGGGACATCCATCACACCGCCCTGCGCGTCGTGGACTGGGTGCTCACCCCCCTGAACTGCGAGTACCACAGTGACCTGCAGCGGCGATGCGAGAACGGCCAGCTGCTCAACTCCCCGTACGAGCGGTTGCTGGCGCAGTGTATAGCGGCCACGTTGGTTCAGGAGGTCCCTTTCGACAGTCACATGTCCTTTGACGATGTGGCAGAGGCCTCCCCCACGCAGGCATCATCGGCAGCGGCAAAGGCCAGTCTCGCCAAGGTGAAGGAGCTGTACACCCAATGGCGAGCCCACCGCCACGCCGGAGAAGACATCGCCCTCGCGAGCAACCGCCATAACGCTGATCCGCTTCTCGGCCTCATCCAGCACCGCCTGGCGCTCGAGTGGCGGATGGAGACACTGCGCAACATCAACTACTATGTCCACGACGCCTATCAGGAGGGGCAGCAGAGCTACCAGCTCCTCCTCTCCGCTAACGATGGCACCAACGACAGCACGAGCAGCGGCGCTGACGACAGCCGCTCAGGAAGCTATCGACAGCGCAACCACCGTCACGAGCGCTCCCTGTCGCTCACAGCCTCGCCGCTACAGCTCCCCGCGTCGCCCCTGGGTGACGCCCGCGCTGGCACCGCCACCCTACCTGCACGGACACCGCCATCCTCCTACTCCTCGCACGCGCTGCCATCAGCGCCAGCAGCGGCAGCAACAGCAGCAGTACCACCACCCCCACCAGCCCCGCCTTCCGTGGCCGTGATGGCCGCGCGCACAGCCGTCCTCTGCTGGTTCCGCAGGATCAACCTCTGCCAGCTTTTCGAGGACCTCTTTGCTGATACCGTCGCCATGGCAGCCGACCTGCCCCTGTTCCTCCCAGCGAGCTTTGTGGCCTATTACGACGCAAAGCGGAGGAGCAAGAGCGGCATCAGCGGCAGCTCCTTCGTCGGTGCCGGTGAGGACGAGCTCTCCGACAAGAACAGCGGCCTCGCTCCCAGCACCTCGCTCTACCGCGAGTACGTGCGCCAGAAGGCACGAGCCAAGTACATGCGGGAGCAGCCCAAGCAAGTTTGGCAGGCGGAGCGCACCTACGTGAAGGAGATTCTCTCTACACTGCTGCTCTGCTGGCAAAAACACGACAGTCTCCGGAGGGAGATGCGGCAGTCCGCGCAGAAGCCCTGTCGTCGCGCCAGCCCCGGTCAAAGCACCAAGAGGACAAGCAACAGAGCCGGTTCTCGACTGTCCTCGCCCGGGTATCAACCCTCTTTGCTGATGGCCGTCGCCTCACCGCCGCTGTCCTTCTCTCCGTTTGCGCATTATGTGGTAGCGTCAAACATCAGAGAAAGCGACCCAAAGCCGCCGCCCACGCTGCTGGAGCTGTTTGAGCTGGCGGGGCTGGTTGATGTCAACGCCATCCTCCTCTTCGCGGTGCATAGCAGCGAGAACGCCGCCGCGGCTGCCGTGGCGCTTCAGGCGGTCGCCGACGATGCACGCAAGGCGGCCCGCAGCAGCGGCGTCAAGGGCAGCGGGCAGGGCCTGGCCGGCAGCGAGGAGGACGTCAACTCAGACGCGGAGGGAGACGAGGAAGTGCTGTTCTCGGCGCAGAACCTCTCGCCGGCAAACCTGGAGGAACCCGAGAGACCGGTCATCCACAGCGACCCCCACGCCACCGCAGCCGCTTCCTTCTCCTTCTCCGGCGGCTCGTTTGCCAGCCCCTCCCACGTGGGTAGTGCGCGGCGCATCAAGGTCGTTGTGGGCTCGCCCATGCTGATGGGCATGTCTCCCGACTGGGAGGGCGGTGAGGAAGGCAGCCCGTCAGCCCATCTCGCCCCCACCCTCACCTCTCCGCTCGTGTCCTCGCTGAGTGCGCAGACAGCCGGGCAGGGGACCGGCGACGGCGGCGGCGGCGGCGGCGGCGGTGGCGGTGCCAGTTTTGCCAAACGGGAGAAGCATGTGACCTTTGTTCTGGAACCCTTCATCTTCGAGGATGGTGGTGCGGCTCAGCCCGGCCAGCGCAGCGCGGGTGGAGAGGACGGAGAAGCAGCGCATGGCCAAGGGGAGCAGCAGGGTGGCGCGGCGGCGCGGCTGAGTGAGTTCACATGGAAGCGCTACTATGATGAGAAGGGCGAGGTGTCCAACGTGTTTGCTAAGCGCAACCGCGCCAACAACAGCTTCGGCGCGCTCAACTCCGCCGCCCGTACAGGGCAGGACGCAGCGGCAGAGGATATCCCTCTCACGAGCGGTCGTCTGCGGGCACAGCGGCAGCGAGTGCTGCAGCTCTTCTTCAAGCTCGACGAGGAGGACGGTGCGCAGCGGCTGAAGGACGGCCTGCACGCGCTGCGCCGGACCGAGGAGAGCCTGCGTCGGCAGCTGTCCGACATCGACCAGCGCATCCGCGAGATCAAGGCAGGCTGCTACGCACCCACCACCACCACACTGACAGGCGGCTCCGGCGCGTGTGACACGGAGCAGAAAAAGACGAGCAGGAAGAAGTCGCACAAGGAGCCTGTGGCTGGCCTGCTGTCCCCACACAGCACCACCTTCTCTCCGAAGTCCTGTAGCGCGGGGTCGGTCCCCCAATCGCCGCGGGTGCACGAGGCGTTTGGGGATGGCAAGGCAGACAGCGGGCGCGAGGGGACCAGAGTGGGCAGCCGAAAGAATCTGCACCATCAGCGGCAAGACAGCGGTGCCGCGGATGGCAGCGCGGGAGCTGTCGGGAAGGGAAGCGATAGCGAAAGCGGCTCGCCGCTGTCCTCGTCCCTCCGAGGGAAGCGTGGGAAACAAGGGGTGAGGTGCGGGGGGAGTAGCTCATGCCCTACCATGTGACGAGGAGCACGACGGCTGCAGTTGCGCTGCATGGTGCATCCCCTTCCCTTCTCTATTCTGCTCTATCCCTGTACCCTACTCCGGCTCCTTGATTCTTACTCCCCTCCTCTTCCCGATATGCCGCTAATGGCGGTTTACTGCTTCTCCCTCCCTCCCTCCCTCCCTCTCTCTCGCTCTCCTTGTAGATGGACCTCACCAGCACGCTCGTGGTCGTGGGGGAGCTTCTCTCTCGCACACACTTACTCATTTGCCAGCTGACGCTCGTTGTTCATGGTTTACCCCCTCCCTCCCCCCCCACCTCTATTTCACCAACTGTGTTGTACGTTCGACTTCTTTCGTTTCGCGTAAGCGCCTGGCGCACACACACACACTCCTTCCCTCCCTCCCCCTTGCCTGGCTCACGCGTGTGTGAGGGGAACGCGTGCATGTGTCCGTGTGTTTGCTATGTGTGCACTTCCACGTTCTCTTCTCTCTCTCTCCCCCCCCCCCCCTCACACACAACTCTGTTGCTGCCGGTGGGTTCCTCTTCTCTTCACTTCTTTGTGCGTGTGTTACTACTGCTGCTGCCGCCGCTATTGCCATAGCCGCTGACCTCCACCCTACTCCCCCCCCCCCCCCAATCCTCACGCACACCTCGTGTGGAATGTCTTCCTCGTGTCATATCGTACCCCCACCCCACCCCACCCCTGCTTCGCTGAACTTGTCCCATCTGTAGACACGTCTCTAACACCTTCTGAGAATGACTGTCGCAGTGAAAGGAGGAAGCAAGCAAAACGGCAACGTGTGCTGTCTGCTGCGTGCTGTGTCCCCTCTGTGTGCGTGGAGAAGGGGAGAAGGTGGGGGGAGAAACCACTTCGACACCCCCCTCAACACACACACACACACACACGCATGCATGCACGTGTAAAATGCCTATCACCCACGTCTTTGCCTCCTTCTTCTGGCAAAAAAGGTGTATTGTAGAACTGCTGATATAGCTGGTGGTGGTGCCCAATCCACTGTCTCTCTTCTCCTCTCTCTTTCTTCGTTTTGCTTTCGGGAGGTGGTTTGCCTGTGCGTCCCCGCCGCTCGGGCGCCACAGAGACAGATACAGATACATACACACGCGCACGAGTACATTCCAATGGACCGCTTAGCACAGTTGCGCAAGATAGCTGACCTGCCAGGCGCAGGGGCGGAGGGAAACGGCGGCGGCGCCTACACTCCTGCTGAGGGCGACGCCCAAACGACAACGATGGTGACCTTTGAGGAGCCCCCATCCGAGATCGACAAGGACGCCGCCGACACCCTCGACGCCTTCTACGCGGAGTCGAGCAAGGTGAAGCTGACCATCGAGGAGATGACCCGCCTCTGCAACGAGTTGCAGAGGCGGCACAGCGAGAACATCACCACCATCGACGAGAACCGCGCAAAGCAGCTGCGGAACGACATCGAGGAGCTGTCCCAGCAGGTGTCCGCCAAGGCGAAGGAAGCGAAGGACAGCCTAGATGCCATCAACAAGCAGACATCGGCACTGAAGGAGACGCCCGAGTCGACGCAGGCCAACAGCGCCATTATCCGAATAGAGGAGAACCAGTTCGCCTTCCTCGTCGCCAAGCTCACGGGGCAGATGGCCGAGTACCAGCGACAGCAAAGTGCGAACGAGGCGCTGTACAAGGCCCAGACGCAGCGGCAGATCAAGATCAAGTTCACCAACCCAGACGGCAGCCAGGGCGTGGACGACGCCACCGCGGCCCAGCTCGCGCAGCAGGTGATGGAGGACCGCATGAACAGCTACGTCTTTCAGCAGAGTAAGGACGTGCTGGCCTCCGTCATTGAGACGCGCAACGACATCTACCGCATCGAGGAGTCGATGCGCAACCTGAATCAGCTCTTCCAGGACCTAGCCTTTCTCGTTAACGAGCAAGGGGAACTAATGGATGTCATCCTCGCCAACGTGCAAGCCGCCAACCGCTACGTCGAGGCAGGTCGGAAAGAGCTGAAGAAGGCGCGAAAGTACCAAAAGAAGAGCCGAAAAAAGATGATCTGCATCATTTTCTGTGTCGTGTGCGTTATCGTGGCCATCATCGTTGTCGGCGTCGTAGCGGGTAAGATCAGGATATAACAGTCAATGAACGCCGGAGGAGGAGGGGTGGGAAGGGAATGAAGGGAGTTTGAGGGATATGTACACATGGCCCACCTTTCCCCCTCCCCTCTCCTCCTCCTCACCACCCCTACCGCGTTGCTTTGCTGCTCCATGCTGTGACATGTGGGAGATACTTTCCTCTCTCTGCTTCTCTTCTCCTTTCGTTGCATTCCCCCCCCCCCCCCTTCCAAACACAGCCCACAACCCCCCACACAACGTACCACTCTTAACCGCCCCCAGCGGGTGGCGGCTGTTATTTCCCCCCCCCCCCCTCCTTGCCTCGCCCCGCCTCGCCATTTTGTGCCGATTGCGCGCGGATGGGCATACCCACCACCAGACCCGGCACAAGAACAGTGCCACGAAGAGGGCAAAAATGAAAAGTAAACACGAGGAAATCGAGAAGTCAAGGAAAACGCGGAGTCGTGTCCATACTCATTACCCTCCCTCCTTCTCTCCTTCGCTCTCTCTTTCACATTCGCCTCAATGGGCAATATCGACGGGAAGCATCCTCCCTCACTCACACACACTCACGTGCTCCTTTCGCTCCACATTACCGTGCCCGAGTTGATCGGTGTGTTGTTTGGCTTCCCCTCCTTCTCCTTTGTAGTAGACCCCACACTCCACCCCACCCCCCCCCCCACTCTTCATCCCTCCCTCGCGTCGCCACCTCTCCTTACACACCAACCTCCTTGTTGCGGTATCCCTTGTTTGTTCCACAAGACCAGAGTAGAGAATGCTCCGGCGCATCCAGCTCGCCGCAACCGTCAACACGGCAGCAGTCGTGAAGACGGCCTTCTGCGCCGTTGACCGCAGCACGCTGCTCCAGAGCGCCACCACCCTCGCCACTGCCGCTGCAGGCGCGCCAGCCGCCTCTTCTTCCAATGCCACCCTCCGCACCCTTCGCCCCGTCCGACTGAGCGGTGGCGACTACGCGCGGGTACCCACACTGTGCGTGTCGCGCCGCAACTTCCTCAACAGCGTGTTTGGCAGCAAGCAGCCGAAAGTGAAGGTAGACACCGTCACCTTTGACAAGGAGACGACGCGCTACCGCGGCAGCCTCTTTGGGCTTCCCGCGGACGACGTCGTCTTCTACGCCAAGGTCGCTGCCGGTGTCCTGACCGTGATTGTTGTCTTCTACATCTTCTTCAAGGGCTACGCCATTTTGACGCGCTTCAGCATGCAGACCGTTGCACGGCTCGGCTTCTTCGGAGGGTTCATCAGCTGCGCCATTCTCTACACCATCGCGGTGCAGCTGTTTCGGCGCGCGCAGATCAACGCCAACGCAGTGTACAACCAGAGCATCGCGCTTGTCATGCAGAATGCGAAGGTGCAGCAGTTCCTGGGGACACACCCCCGCACAGGGGAGTTCAAGACGTACAGCGCGACAGGGGGCTTCAAGCTCCCCCTCATCCGCCGCATCCGCAGCGGCACATACGAGCTGTCGGACCTGCTTGGCCTGAAGCCGCGCCGCCTGCAGATGCTTTTCGTCCTCAAGAACCCTGCCACAAGCCACGAGGGCGTCGTCGCCTGCGATGTACGGCGCGAAACAACCGGCTTCCTCTCCTCCACCAACGTCTACCGCTCCCTCTCCATCACCCTCAAAGATAAGAACAGCAAGGCGGCCCCGGAGACCATTATCTTGATCGGGAAACCGGAGGACGTCATCTATCAAACCCTGCTCAAGTGAAATAGAGAGACTATCCGCAACTCGAAAGCCACACAATACCCTTCATCTTGTCCGTTCTTCACTGTGCGTTTGGCCTCAGGGGGGGGGGGAGGGATCTCGTGTAGTTTGCTCTCTCTGTGCCTTGTGCCCCGTCCTCCATCCCCATCCCCGTGGAAATGATGATCTTCTCATGGTATGCGCGTCTGTGTAGGACAGAGAGAGCGAAAAAGCTCTCGCTACCGCTACGACGACAGCACAGAAGGAAGGAAGGACAAAGGAAGAGGAGGAAGGGATATGACGTCAACAGATGGAACGGCGAAACGGGGAGGGGGGAGGAAGGAAATCGGCAAGGCAATGGATGGATTGCACGATGCCAAGCACAGGACCCCATGCGCATCCGGATGACTGAAACACCTCCCCACATCTCCTCTCTCAACTAGGGTACGCTTGTGCTACGCAAGAGGGATTAGAAGGCACAGAGAACACTTAGTGGAACGGTGACCCTGCCCCCTCTCCTCCTGGTCACTTTAGCTCCGGCAAAACCTCATGTCTCATGTTCCGCTGCACCTGCGCCTGGCGTACCACGGGGGGTGCTTCTCGGACCCGTACAGCAGCCCACGACGATCCCGACCGTGCTGGCCCCCACTCGCCTCACCTGCAGCGCACGCACCAGCAAAGGGCGATTCTGTCAGGGACGCGGATGTCGGGGTGGGCTGGTTCTCCTCTGTTCTCATGGCCTCGGCAGTCGCGTCGGCGGGAAGAATGGTCGCGCAGTCGCGAGGAAGGTGTGAGGGCGGGAAGCGCCAGAGGGTGAAAGCAGGCGAACCCAACGCGGCGCCTTGCCGGCAGGACGAAGGCAAAAGAACACCGACACCCCCAGCAACGCCGCAAGACACAGTGAAGCCTTCTGGGACCGCACCACCACCACCAACGACAGCGTCAGAGCCCGCGCAACGGCGACGCCAGCCGCGGAGACAGAAGCCAACCTCCTCTTCCTCCTCTTCCTCGTCTCCGCCACTGTCGCCGTCGCCGTCGCCGTCGCCGTCGTCCAGCGCAGCCCTCTCCGACTGGGCGGCCGCACCACCACCGCCCGATACGAAGCGCGACACGTCAGACAGCGAGCCAACCACCCAAGACAAGGGGACAGGAAGGGAGGTGCCGCCCCCACAGAGGGTGAAGGTGGTGTACGACCTGCCGGCGGACCACCCTGACGCAGCCGCGCTGAACGCAACACGCGAGCCGGTGTCTCCCTGGGCCACGAGACCAGCCACGGCGGCCACCATTGCCGTCGCTACAGAGCCGCCGCCAGAGGAGGCCGGCAACGACAAGGATAAGGACAGCAAGGAGGGGGACGTGCGCAATGGTGTAGAGAGCGGCAAGAAGGCCTTGGAGAGGTACGACGATGTCGACGGCACGGCCGCCCTTGCCGCTGTCGTCGACCAGCTGTACGACAAGATTCGCCTTAACGCAGTGAAGGTCGTTTCCCTTGACGACCTCAACCAACAACTGATCGAGACCTTCAAGATTGGGCAAGCGGCGAGGCCGCAAACGGGCACGGCGACGACGACAACGGCAGCAACCCGGCTGGAAAGAGAAGAGCTAGCCCTTCATCTGTACGATCTGCGCGCTCAGGTGCAGAAGATGCAAAATCTCCTTGACGAGCGGGAGCGCGAGCAGCGGCGGGAGCTGGCCAAGCTCGCTGCCGCCAACAGCACCGCCGCGCGACAGCAGGCCTCTCCGATTACAGTGGAGATTGTCAGACTGTCGGAGGAGGAGCCGATCCCGTACCCCAAACCGCCGTACCAAAAGGCTCGTCGGTGGGAATGCGAAGAGCCACCGGCACAGTCGTCAGCATCAGCAGCATCAGTAACAACATCAACAGCCAAGACGGCCGACCTGTCCTCGAGACGGAAGCACAGCAAAGGCGGCAAGAGAAGAGAAGCGCCGCGTCACTCCCCGTCAGAAGGAACGTCAGTTGCGAAGGCGAAAGGACGAGGCTCCCGCCGCCACCCCCACGACGAGAGCATTGAGGAGGAAGTCGAGGAGGAGGCATCCGTCGCTGCATTCTCCTCCATCCAGCGCTCCTCGGATCCGGTCAGTCTCACCAGCACCTCCTCCGATGGCAGCAGCAGCAGCAGCAGCACCGTCACAACGGATGCGGTGGGCTCGGCGCGGAGCAGCACCGGGCAGAGCAGCAAGACAAGAAAGACAAGAGGAAGGCAAACGCCAAAGGAGTCTGTTCCCCCTGCCTCGTCCCGGACGCCCTCCTCTGCCTCCCCTTCTCCAGCGGAGGAGAGCGAAGGGGACGCGCCGCGCTCTGGTAGCGACAGCAGTACGGGCGATTTGTTCTGGAAGAGGCGGGCAG
>JASAOB010002559.1:0-22941 GCA_030849825.1 Herpetomonas tarakana | reverse complement strand
CGCCAGGGGGGCGGTGAGGTCGAGGCTGGTGGTGGCAGGAGAGGAAACACTGGCGGCACGGCTTTGCGAGAGCTCGCTGCCGGCAGTAGGCAGACCAAAAGTGGCTGTGCGGGATGTGACTGGCGTCTGCAGCGCGGACATGGTCGAGGAGGAGGTGCTGCTGCTGCTGCCTCCGTAGCGACGGATGCGGCTGGTGCGGGCGGCGTGGGGGAGAGTTGGTTGCTGCTGAGTGTGCGGGGGCAAGGCGGAGAGGGACGCGGTGCTGCTGCTGGGGTGGCTGCCGATAGGAAAACCGCATGCGGAGAAGTCTGGTGTGTTGGCGAGGCTCAGGGTCGGTGCGTTTGTCCAGCGCGTCAGAAGGTGCAGAGCACGAATCTGCAGCACCTGGCGATGTTGCGCGTATTGCTGCGACTTTGCGTCACATTCAATCGCGGACATGGGCAGCTGCAGCGCCTCGGGCGTGGTGCCGCTACCGCTGCTGCTGTTCAGGGACGCCAAGTGGACATTGTTGTTGCTGCGGACGTAGCCCGTGTTCCTGCAGACCGTGCTCGTCGGACGCGGCAGAGCGCCGTCGACCTCCGTGTGGTGTGCGGGGGAGGCGGTGAGAACCCAGCCAGAGCCATCCACGGCGCTGAGGATCGCGGGAAGGAGCTTGGGCGTGTGCTGGAGCAGGTTGTGGCGGCACACGCTCGTCAGGTGCGGTGCGGTGAGCACCACCTCGAAGAGATCCAGTGTGCGGAGCGGGACGTCCTTGCAGACCGCAGACATCATCGGCGTCGTGAGCACATCGGCGAGGGAGGCAAGCAGCCCGGTGTCGGAGATAACCTGCGCAATGCACTTTCGACCGCGGAACGGAGTTGCTGTCGTCTGCTCCTTCATACCCTCCTGCTGCTGCTGGTGCTGTGTGCTCTCTTCCACACAGAGGGCGGTGAGGGTCGCCACGGCGTGCTCAAGTGCGTCGACGCCGTCGCTTGCGAGGGACTCGGCGAGGTACGCGGGCAGGCACTGTGCTATGTAGCGGACAAGGATGGTGCACGCGTCGGTCTCCACGCAGCCCGACGGCAGCGACGCGTGGGGATGTGAGGCATGACGGCAGTTCCGGCTGTTGGTGGGCTGCCCCATCATCGCCTTGGCGACGAAGGAGGGGGAGAAGAGCATCATGTCGTGAAGCAGTGCAACGACAGCGCGCTCGGCAAGCACGAGACCACAGAGAAGCTCAAAGGCGGAGGGAGCAGCGGAGCTGGCACCCGTGAAGCTGTCCACGACCGACTTCAGGTCCTTGCTGGTGAGGTGTCGAAGCTTGGTGAGGAGTTCGTCTTCTGTGGACTGCTGGGCACGCGCCGGGCTTGCCATGGTAAGGACAGCCAGTAGCGTGATGAGTTGCGTGGCCACGCCGGAGGTAAACAGGGCATGCACCAGCAGCATCTTGTCCTTGTCGTCGACCAGGAGCCGGAGGAGCGAGCTGAGCTGGAGTACCTGCTGCACTAGCTGGGCGACAGTCCCGGCCCTTTGCGTTGCTTCGATTCCCTTGTCAGCACAGGCGAACAGGTTGGCGGTCAAGGACTCGTACTTGCGGCGAAGCGACGCGACGGGACCGGCAGAGCGGCGCAGCTGTGCGAGTGACAGAGGGGCCGAGCACGAGGAGGAGGACAGGGAACGCAAAGACGCGCTGCCGGAAGTCTCGCCGCTACCTGCTGCTGACACCGCAGGGTGCTGCGCCGTCTGCTCCTGTTGGCCCTCGCGAGCGAGCGAGCCGGCAACAATGGCGAGGCCATCGGCAAGGCTCACCGCACAAAGTGAGAGGAACGACGAGCCAGAGGCGGTAGTCGCGCGAGAGGAGGCGGAGGATGAGAGACATGTGGTGGAGATGGTCGTAGCGGCGTTGGCGGCAGTGAGCGTTGTGTGCATGAGGCTGCTGCTGCTGCTACTGCTGTTGCTACCTCCCAGCCAGCTCCGGCACAGGCCCAGGCGCGCGGCGCTCGTCATGGCCAATGTGAGCAGTTCAAGGAGGGAGGCGAGGAGCGTCTCGTCCCCAGCGAGGTGCGTTGCCACGGCCAGCTTCGCCCGCAGTGTGCTGGCAAGGGATACGAGTGACGCGACGGTGTTTTGCTCGAGCAGCCCGGCAATGAACTTCTTCTCCTCGCACTGGTTGCGGCAGGCAACGGAGCGAAGCGCCACTGTGAGGAAAGTTACACAGTCCTTCACGAGAGTGGGAAGAGGGAGTTCTGCGGCGACGCCACCAGTCGCGTCGCTCTCTCGAAAGGTTTCCCCTGTTGCCGCTGCTGCTGCTGCGGCCGTGAGCTCCTCCACCGCCGCGTTCAGGGTCTCGAAGAAGAAGGCTGAGGTGGTGGTGGTCTCGCACAGAAGGGAGAGGACAGAGGGCAACGAGGAGGAGGCGGAGGCGGCGCCTGGTGCGGTGGTCGCTGTACTGTTCCGCTGCATGCGGAGGGCCTCGGTGGCGAAGGAGAGGAGACGAGAAAGGAAGCGGCGCTGCTGCGTCTTGGACTGCGTCGCCTCTGCCATGAGCATCCGCTGCCCCTGCACGGCGACCTTCTCCCTACGCCAGGCATCTGATGTGAGCGCCACAAGGCGCGCCACAACGCCTTCGTTCGAGGTGAGGTGAAGAAGCTGTTGTTGCTGGGTGGGGGAAGTGGCGTGCTTCGCGGTGAGGAGGGCCTGCATGAGGGCGAGGACCTCAGCGGACCAGCGAAAGCAGTTCACCGACTTAGCGTTTGCGGCAGCGCTGCTGGCGGCGACGATGGCCGCCACACGCTCGCAGTCGTCGCTAGAGATCCCAAACGTGGAGGCGACGGAGGGGCAGCCGAGGAGCACCGACAGGCGGAAGTGAAGCGCCACGGCGACGAGGAAGCGGATGGCGAGTAGGGCGGCGCGGGGGTTGTTGGTGGTGCGCAAAACCACTGCGGCCGCCCCGCACAGAGCCTTCTCTGCTGCCGTGATGGCGCGGGCGGCGGCCGTCGCTGGGAGAGCATGGGACACGCTGCTGACGGTGGGCAGGCAGTGATGGTGCTGCTGGAGCCAGTCCTGCATCTTGCGCAAGGCCACCTTCTCGTGCTGTGCGATGGGGTGCAGCAGCGGCGAGGCAGGGAATGCGGTTGTGGCGTCGTCCTCCTTCTTCCTTTCGGTCTGCTCGCCTGGCAAGGCTGGTGTGGGCAGTCGCAGCGGTGTCGCGTTCGCAGTGCTTCCGCGGAGGGTGGTGGTGGTGGTGGCGAGGAGGGCGAGGCGGGCGTCGTGGAGGGGCGACGCCCCGTGGGGTGCGTACGGGGTGGACGGGAGGGAGCACTTCCGGGTGTTGGTGAGACTCACGCTCACGGAGGGGAAGGCCTCCAAGCAAGGGAACAGGGGCGTTGAAGGGAAGAGGATCGTCGGCGCCGTCGTCTTGGACGGCTGGCGCGCTATGTGGGTGGCGCAGCGCTTCTCTATAGCCGCGCCAGTGTCTGTGTTCTCGCTGGTTGGCCTCCTCGCTGTCTTCTCGGCCCAGTCGGATGGGGGCGGCATCTTGTTCGTGTTGGACAGGGCATCGTCGAGGAGTAGCCCGGCAAGTTGCTTGGCGAGGACGGCGGTGGCTCCGTCCGCGCTGCATGCGCCGTAGGCGTAGGCGGAGGTCATGATGTCGAACGTGGACGGATCGTGCTTGGTGGCTTGCTTAAAATTTTTTTTTTGTGTATTGTTTGCGCACTTTAAAGAGGTTTTACGGGTGTGCGGGGAGGGAGAAGTTGACCGGCTGTTGCGTGCGTGTGTGGCAACACCGAGTCAACCTGTGGGTCGTGCGGTTAGGCGGGGAGTAACGAAGAGAATGATGCTTTGGAGGGATTGCGAGACAGAGGGACAATGCTAAGATAAATAGAGATGCGCGTGTGCGTGTGACTGTGTGCAGTAGGGGAGGGGGGGAGAAGAGGGTCAAGGAAAGGCCAATTGTGAAGGGACGCTTATGTGGATAAGAAAGAGAGAAAGAACGAAGAGGGGAGGGGAAAAGAAAAAGGGAGGAAGCCAAAGGGGAGTAAGTGGGCAGTGTAAACTCCTTTTTGGCTTCTCAATTAGAGAGAGAGAGAGAGAGAGAGAGAGAAATAGATAGAGATATATATATAGAGAGAGAGTTGTATATATATATATATACCAATTTTGTGCAGTGAAGAGTCGGTGTGTTTGCCTTCACACTGTGGAATGAAAACAGCTGGGGGAGGTGGGTGTCGGGTGCTACGGCAGTGTTTTCGACCTTGTGTTAGCGATGCACGATGGGAACGAGAGAGAGAGAGGGAGAGGGAGAGGGAGAGGCGGAGAAAGGAAGGAGGAGAAGGTTCTCCACTTTCGTAAGACTTTGAGAGGAGATGTAGTACACAAGGCGAGGGCAAGCGGCGAGTCGCCCCCCTGCCACTTCCCGCCTTCAGCCTCCTCCTGCGCGATGGATCTTTCGTGCGGCGCGCCACCTTCGTTGTCGTCACCTTGTCCTTGTTCTGGTTGTTGACTGGGCATGCCATGTTTGCGTCAGGGACAGTGGTGGTGGGGGGAAGAGAAGCAAGGGAGAGGATGATGTGTGAGATTAGCGAGAGGAGAACGGAGGTGTCTGATTCATCGGAGATAAGAAAAGGAATGAAAGAAATAAACAGCATGTATGCACGAAAAGTGAAGCGCAGGGAGGGGGAGGCATCCCCTACCAGTCAACTTTCTTTCTATTCTTTATCATCTTGGGCTTCGCCACCCACGCGAGGGAGGTGCCCCCCTGTCCCCCCGCCTCGCCAACACATTGACCCGTTGACCACCACCACCACCTTCTCTTATGGCGCTGTCTCACTGCCCAGCTGCTCGCCCAGTAGCCGGATGAGCTGCTTCACGTAGCCGCGCGTTGTCGCGTCTGCTTCAGTCTTGCCCAGGCCGTCCAGATACGAGTCCAGCGCTCCCGTCACTTTGCGACTGGGTGGCATGTTCCGCAGCACGGCGTTGACAGCCAAGGCACGAATGCGGCGGTCTTGTTCCTCGCGGCGGCAGGCTCTTTCCCTCTGTGAGAGGGGGAGGTTGCGGAAGTTGCTGCCGCCGTTTACGTTGGGGTGCTGGTCGTTGCCGTCGTCGTGGCGCCGTCCTCCTTCCTCACCGTCGCCGCTGGCGGTCGCTGATGCGCGTGGCGCCTGCGTGGCGGCGTGACTCGTGCCCGGGAGTGATAGGACCGCGTCGCTGTAGTGTCGATTCAGCACCACAGTGTCTGTTTGCCACGTTGCCGCTGCTGTCGCCGAAGGCTCTACAGTCTCTCTCGATTGCTGCTGCTGCTGCTGGTGCTGCAGTGCGGACTCGGAAGCGGAGGAGAAGGACGCACCGCGTGGCGGGGCAGGTGGTGGCGACACTGCCCCATGCAGGCGCTGCTGCCGAGGAGGTCGCTGTCGCAGCCGCTGCGGGGATCGCCGGAGGCTGCTCAGGCTCCGCGTCGTTGTGGCCGCGCTGTCACTGCTTTCTGTGTTGCTGGGCAGCAGGCGAGGTGCCCGTAGCGACGGCGATGGCGATGACGCTGTTGTCGCCTCCACGATTGCCACCGCCGGCGGTCGCGCACGGACCTGCGACGCGGGGGCGGCGTACACTGGCGCGTGTGCGACCACGGCGCGCCGCTCACCCGTCCCGCCGCGCCAGACCGGGATGCCCACCACTGGCACCACCGCCGCCTGGGGGTCTGCGTGAGGCTCACTGTATGGATCTGATCCCTCGTTCCTCGCGCCGCCGCTGCTAGCGTGGTCGTGTCTCCCGCCGTCTCCATCGTCCTCGTCGTTGTCGCTGTTCTCGTGCTGCGTGCGAGCGTAGGTGTGAGTGCACACGGTAACGGACCGCTGCTGTCGTGGTGGCCCCTCTCGTTCCTCCCCGTCCGGTCCGCGGGGGGATGTGTGGGACAGAGGCTCTGGATGGAAGGTCTGCGTGGTCTGCGTGGCGAGGCCATCCCCACCAGGTCCTCCACATCCTGCTGACCCGCGGTGCCTGCCAGAGGCGTCCGCCTCGCGGAGTGCGGCGCTGCTGCTGGCGGGGGAGTCATCCGAGAAGGAGTCCAGGTCGCTGTGGATGCTATGAAAGGTCAGGATGCGCCGGCGGCCACGTTGACCGCTACCACCTCCACCACTCCCACCTCCGCGCTCCCGTGATGGTGTTGACCGTCCTTGCTGGCCGCCCGCCTGTCGCAGCGACCGCAGCGGTGACGTCGACAGCGAGGAGGAAGCCGCCTCCCTCTGGGGCGGTGAGCTGAGGTGGCGAAGCACAGCGCTGGTGGCTGTTGGTAGGGAGAGCGGCCGCTCAAGCAGCGTGACGAGCGTGCGGACGGCGGCGGCGAAGTCGACAGCGGGGAATCGGCCGGCGTGGTTCACCACCTCGCAGAGCGGATCAAAGAGGCCCAGCTGGGAGAGCCGGAGGAGCTGCGACCAGGTGATGTACGGCGAGCTGGCGAGGACCTCGAGCAGATAGAAGACGCCGCCGGTGGCAACAGCCACGCACGCGTGGATGATGGCCTCCCGGGCCTGGGCTCCGCTCTTCCCCTTGTGCTTGAATCCTGCGGGAGGACGGGAGACGGTGCTCGTCTCGGGGAGGCAGGCGGGTTGCTCCGCGCTATCGTTGTTGTCGCTGCTGCGATGGGCGGTTCCAACGACGTGTGAGGTCAGTGACAGCTGTTTCCGAACGGAGGATGAGTGAGGCGACGACGCAGGGCCTCTCCAAGCTGCTATCGTGGCGGCCCATGCCGCGTGATGCTGGGCGGAGAGCGCGAGGTCTGGATTCATTGGGGAGACGGCCACCTGACAACGGCCCACTATCATGGTTCCCGCCATGAGGCAGCGTGGACAGGCACAGGCCGGAAGCTCGGTCGCGCGTGCCGCTTCACCACCACGACCGGCGACAACCGCAGCAGCAGCGGGTATGTGACGACAGCCGAGCGCGGCGCAGCCACCGCCGCCTGCATTGCTGCTTTTGTTGGCGTTGGTGTTGTCGTTAAACATGTCGCACGCGTAGAAGTCGAGAAAGGCCTGGTTATCGTCGGACGTGTAGTACGCGAGGAAGCGCACGACATCGTCAAAGGCGTGGTGCTGAAAGAGCGGCTCGAGGACGTTGGCCTCATGGGCTTGGGCGAGCGCCTGCGAGGGCGGCGGGGAGGTGAGGCGGGCCTGCAAAGGGGTCTGGCGGAGGTCGCTGCCGGGGTGGTGGTGGTGGTGGTCTGTGCCGGAGGCGGTGAGTGGTTGCTGTGCGGGGGAGGGCGAGGGGAATCGACGAAACGGCACCCAGAGCGGTGCCCCTGCATCGTGCTGCAGACCCCCACCCCCACCCTCCCGCTCTTCTTCTCTGTCGTAGTCGTTGCTGCTTGCGGCGCCACCACAACGACCACCACGACCACCACCACTGCTTCCCCTCTCACTTGCGGAGGCCGTGTCTGCTGCGGTGAGGGACTTGTGCGGCGTGGGCGACGTAGCGCTCTCCCACCCGGGATTCTCAATGAAGTCTGCCAGCAACCAGCCCACCTCGCTGGCCACCTGGTTCATAAAGTGGTTCCATCCGCCATCGGTGGCTACAATCGCGGTCGTATTTAGGTTTTGCTGGGTGCTTGTGAAGCCCTGCGGGGAGCCGCCGCCGCCGATAAGTGTGCCAACACCAGAGGTGGTGCCGTGGCGCCGTTGACCGGTAGCCTGTTGCTGATGTTGTAGTTGTTGCTGCTGCTGCCGCGCGGTGCGGAGCCGATCGCGATGGCGGCCTTGTGCGGTGAGCAGCTTGCCAAGGACGGGAAGGAGGTTCCCCTGTGTGTGCAGCACATCTTCCCGGTGGGAGGGGGAGCCGCGGCAGCGCCGGGTGCGGAGTAGCGAGCGCAGAAACGCAAGCGCGTCCAGCACGATGGTGAGGAAGACTCCGCCGTTCCGCTGCTGCGGTCCAACACTGCTGTTGCCGCTGTAGTTGGCGGCGCCGACGAGGTCATCATCGGCGAGCCCTGGGATGGTCTGCCTCACGCTGGCGCGCATCGCATCCAGGTACGTGATGACGACAGGAGACGCAAGGACAGGCCGTGGCAGGTGGGTCGCTGTCGCTGGTGGGGTTGCCCCTGCTGCTGCAGCTGTCTGCTGATACCGATGGCGCTGTTGGCGGCGCTGCTGACCAGGTGGGTGAGCTCGGCGCTCTTGCGGTGGTGTCGTCGTTGCCGCACCCACTGCCGATATGTCTGTGGCTGTCGCCGTCGCGGGTGCCGCCATCGGCCGTGCAGCGGGCAGTCGTGGGGTGGGGGGGACCGGGCCCACCACGGGCAAGTCGGTGGCGGACCACAAGAACACGGAGTAGGCGGCCTCGCTCTCGTTATCGTCCGAGAACAGCGGGGTGGCGGGCACGGGAGCCGGCACAAGAATGTCGGAGGAGTGCGTGGCGTCAAGCATTGCGTCCCTCTCCGCCTCGGCATCTCTGCCAGTGGTTGTGATGTTCACCCTGTCCGTGCGGCTGTCGTACTGGCTCCCACCACGCACCCTGTTGGGGCTGCTGCCGTTCTCACTGCTGCTACTGTTGCTGCTAGAGGTGGAGCTCTCCCCTTGTGCGGCAGCGATGGCGGCGAGGACCTCGTCGGCGCGAGCGTCCGCCACGTCCGACACGAGCCCAAGCAGCTCGCCCATGTGGTGGAGAAGGGGGCTTTCCCGCAGCCCCGCCCAACAGGCGTCTTCCACAGCGGCCAGCTGTGCTCTGGTCGCCGCATTCGTGGCCGTGTACTCCTTCTCCAGCAGCTGCTTGAGGCAGTCGAGCGCGGCTGTCGCGTACGCCAGCAGTTCGTCCCGCGGCCGGCGCGTGAAGAGGGGGGAGGTGGCCGCCGTCGTCGTCGTCGATGCGTCGCCGCTGGGGAAGCTGTAGCGGATGCCAGGGACGTTTGGGGAGATGTGCGGCGAGACGTACGGCGACGTGGCAAGCGGGCTCGGTATTTGGGGTGCCAGACCTGGCAAGTCACGGCCACCGGTGGGCGATGTGTACGTGGAGGCCCCGTAAGGCAGCGTGCCGTCGTTGGGGTTCGCCTGCAGCACCCTCAGCAGGGACGAGGGCGACGCGAAGGCCGGGGGGCGACATGGGTGGTGGCCCTCTTCCCGCTCATTCTCGCCGCGACGCAGGGCAACACCAAAGGTGAAGCTGGCGATGGTGTAGTGCACGTAGGCGCTCGCGAGGGTCCTGGCGATCTCCCGCGCGTCCTCACTGCGCAGGCAGCGCAGCGGACCCAGCTCCATCGACTCCCCGGCCACGCAGCGACTGTACGGGTGGGCCTCGAGGAGCATGCTTGGTCCGGCAACAAGGAGGCGCAGCACCCGCATAGCGAGGAGGTGCAAGCGACTTACAAAGGCTACGTTGTGCAGCTGAAAGGGCGGCGGCTGTTGCTGCTGTTGCTGCCGCCGCCGCTCCTTCTGGTGAGTCTGGCGTTCTTGTTGCTGCCGCCGTTGGCGGTGGGTGGGCCTACCCATGAGCTCGTTGTACTCGTCCCAGTCCGAGCCTGACATCACGGCGCCATCGACTTCGTCGTCTTGCTGCGCCGTTGGGTTGAAGTCGTAGAGCGAGTAGGCGAAAGGAGAGGGAGGGGAGCTGTCCTCCCCACGTGGAGCGGATGCCGCCCCATCCTGTCGCCCGTTTTCTCGTTGCTGCTGCTGTGATGAGTCTTGCTGTCCTGCGGAGGCTTGCTGCTCGCCTTCGTTCCGCGCGCGCTCCGCGTCCGCAGCCCTCGCCGTGGCCGTGGATAGTGGTATTGCGGCAAAGACAGCCCGTGAGCAGGCGTAGGAGCTGTGGTACAGTTCCGGCTCGGGCACAATGATGCGCAACAGCGACGCCACGAGCGAGTCAACGCCGCCGTCGCTGGAGTTCGTTGTGCGTCGAATGCCGACAACGTCAAAGGTCATGGGGGAGAAGTTGGAGAGGGTCGAGGCGCGGAAGGTCAGCAGCGTCCGTCGCACCTGCGGGTTGGTGAAGCAGCACTGCACGAGGTCAGTGAAGAGCTCCATGACAAGCAGCGAGAGTTGCGAGACGGTGGGCACGTCCTCGCCATGCCTGCCCCCTGTGACGTGGTCCGGGGCGGTGTGTGGCAACGTCCGCGGGAGGTCACGAGGGAGGAGGCCGCCGCCGCTGCCGCTGCCGCGTGTCGGTGGCGGCGTGTTGCGGAGCAGTCGGGCTGTCGGCACCGCCGCGAGCACCGCGGCTGGTTGAGGTGGCAACACGCTGGGAGAGCCACCGGCGGTGGCGCCGTGCTCACAGACAGCGAGGGAGCGTGGCGAAACCATGCCCGCCACGCACCGCGGCTGCAGCCATGTCATCAGCATGGGGAGGAAGTCGTCGTGAAGGAGGAGTTTCACAGCACTCTCCTCGCGTTTGCCGCGCAGAAACGCGACGAGCGCGTCCTCTCCCCCTTCCTCGTCCTCGCCACTCCTGACTGCTGACGCGCCATCGGCCTCCGCGGCGCTCGTCTGCCGTCGTTGCTCTGCTGCCGGCGCACTCCCACTATCGCTCTTCTCCTTCCGCGCTGCCGCTGCTCCGCTGGGTACGTTGACCCGCTGCCGCAGCGTCTCCAGCTCGCTAGGGGGGAGAAACTCCGGTATCGTGGAGAGTCGCCACAGCAGCCTCAAGAGGTGTATTTCCTGTCGTGCCGCTCGCAGGTGCTGCGGGCTCCGCTCAAGCTCCTCAACCTTCCCGTACATGCTGTGTGCGCTACCTCCCATGATCCCGGCCGCCGTGCGCTCTGTCGAGTCCTTGTGGAAGATGAGGCGGAGCAGCTTCAACATGCAATGGGTCAGCGTGCGGGCCATGGCACGCCACACGGCTCGATCGACCACCTTGACGACTCGAGACCAAGGGAAGACGTGCTGCTGCTGCTGCTGCTGTTGCAACGGCGAGGATGGCGGAGCGAGCGGGCGTGTTATTCTAGCAATGCTGTGAGGCAGCTGCGACAGCAGCGCAATGAGGATGTCTGAGGCGAGGCTCAGCGCGTGTTCGGCGTCTGCGTTGGACAGCCAACCCGCCGACGGCAGTTGTGGCGCGGACGGTGACGCGGATGGCGACGCGGAGCAGGCGGGCAGAGAGAAGGGGGACGCCGAGGGATCGAGGAAGGGAACACGCAGGGCCCTCAGCTCCCGCCGCAGGGCCAACGCCGCTTCGTCGCGACCGCCGCGATCTTCCTCGCCGTCGCGGTCGCACCCGTCATCATCGCCTTCGCTGCCGAGCAGATCGTCGTCCTCGTCCTCGTCCTCGGCGATGGAGAGACCGTCGCCGAAGCCAAGACTGCTCCCGCCGTGGGATTTGTCCCTGCGGTGCCTGTCGGAGCAATAGGAGTAGTAGGAGCTGGTGCGGCTGCTGCCGCCGACCGAAGGCGTTGAGCAGAAGGAGGAATTTTGGGCGACACCACTGGGGGTAGGGCTGTAACGAGCCAAGGCAGCAGCAGCCGCGGCAGCGGATCCTCTGCCGGCTGAGGGATGCCCCGACAGCGGTGCTGACGCCAGTGACGCCGTCGCGCTCTTCGACACGCCCACCTGAGACGTTGCGGTCGCGGTTGCTGTCGGCGCGGGGTGGGGGACGGGCTGCTCCGCTGCGTCTGTGGGGGATGTACAGAGGCCGCTGGGCTTGAACTTGCGTGGCCGTAGCTGGCGTCGCTTCTCCTCTTCCTCCTGGCGAGCCTTGCCGCACAGCGTCCACGAGCACTGGAAGACCACACGCAGCAAGGAGAGCCAGAGTTTCTCCTCCCGCATCAGGCTCTCCAGCGTTGTTGTCGTTGTAGTAGTAGTGGCGGTGTCCGCCGCTGTCCCCATCGTCATCATCGGGATGCTGTTGTAGTACGGTGCTCTTGAAGATGGTCTGCTGGTGGCACCACCACCACCACTACTGATGCTATCATTCCTGCTCTTGACACTATTGTTGCTGCTGATGCTCGTGTCCTCGACGACTTGGTGAATGAGGCGATGGGTAATGTGCAGTGCGAGCGACGCCATTGTCCAGCGATCGGTGCGGTACGTCGTGACATCGGCTAGTAACGGGATCACCTCGCAAGCAATAAGGTGGCGGATGCAGTCGGGAGAGCGCAGAGCCGCAAAGGTGTCCATCGCCCTCAGGGCGAGGATGGCGGTGTGAAGGCGGCGACTATGCCGCTCTGCCTTCCGCTGGCCCGCTGGCCGATTGCCACCGTCCGCTCCCTCCGCTCCCGGTACGGGCGACGAGGATGATGGGGCGGGGCCATCGACATCCTTTTCTTTCCCGTGACAGCGGAGGCTGCGTAGTGATAGGGGGCCAGCACCGGCGACGATGGCCTGTTGCCGTGGTGCCTCGGAAGCCCTGCTGCAATCCATGGTAACGGCATTCTCCTCATCATTCCCTTCGTCGTCTTTGATGTCGGTCGTGAGCTGCTCGAAAGCGCCATCTACGAGGGAGTAGATGCCATCCGAGACCCCGTCGTCGTTGTGCGCCGCGGCGGTGGTTGCGGCACCCCCAGCCACGGTGACGCTGGCAGTGGTGGGGCTAGGCGAGGGGGTGCGCGAGGCCTCGACCGAAGGACCTGAACAAGACACAGGAGAGGAACGAGAGGCCCGGTGATCAACGCACCCATGACGTTGCTCCGACACCCGAGCACGGTCGCTGCTACCGCTCTGCCAGCGCGCCTTCTCCTCCTCCTCTTCCTCTGTCTCGTCCGCTTCGGCAGCGCTCTGGTGCACGAGATGTCGCACACTGCTCAGCAGCAGCGGCATCACCCCTGGTGCTCGGCAGATCATCTGGATGTGGCCTTCTTCCAGAAAGGGACAGGACAGCAGGTCATCCAGGAACTTTGCGGAGCAAAGACACACGATGTCCCAGTCATCCAGCGACAGCCCGGGTTTCCCCGTTACACGCGCATCCGCTGCCACGGGTGGACCTCCTCGTAGGACCTCCTCCTTCCCGGTGGCCTGTCGGCTCTGGCGCACGCACGCAGCGCTGCTGCTGCCAGCGGCGTTGCCTTGAACGAGTTGGGCGAGGGAGAGAAAGGGACGATCTGGCGCATGCAGCAGCGCAACAACGGCGTGCGGGCGGGCGTACCTGTAGTACTGCGACAGTCCCTCGATGGCCTTGACGAGCGCAGACGCCCCCAGCAAGTTGCTATCATTCCTGGTTCTGCGGGACGCTCTCCTATCGCTATCTGCGCTGGCGGCGAAGGGAAAGGACTCGGCCTTGGCGGCACACGTGATGACGCGGAGGTGCGCCGCTACGTCGGCGGGGAAGGGCGAGTTCATATGGTGTGGCTGCGACGGAGATGGAAAGGACGAGAGAGGGAGGGTCTATGCGTATCGAAGGACTGTTGTCAAGATAAGCCACACCCCCAGCAGTGCCTCACTAAAACCAGAGGACGTGAGGACAAGAAAGGACTGAGGCTGGTGATGCGGCGGGGCGGGGGAGGGGAAAGGACGAAATATGGTTATAGGAGATGGTGATAGCAATCAGCAATAGTGATAATGAGAAACGGTGACAGTGGAAGCAAGAAGAGGATGGCGTAAAACCCGAGCGGAAAGGATGACGGGTGTACGTAGAAGAAGTAGAAGAAGAGAGAGAAGTAGCGTGGCGCTCACAAAGCGTCCGAGAGGACAAGAGCAATACTTCGTTAAATGAAGTGGGTGCGTGTGTGTGTGGGGGGGGGGGGGGAGGAGAGAGGAGAGAGGAGAGATGAGGAGAGAGGAGGAGACACACGAAAGCGCACGTAGTGTAAATCAGAATGTCGGCAACGAACAAACACACACACAGGCAGAAAAGAGGTATGTGAGAGGAGGAGGCGGGTGAGGGGAGGAATGAGAAGGAAGCAATACACGAAGAGGGGGGAAGGGAGAGGACGCTGCAGACGCCGTTCAACACAGAAAGTGGATGCAACACACGCGGGGAGAGGGGAGGGGGTACCAATGCAAACACAGATGAGACTAGCACGCGGATATGAAGAATGGAGAACAGGTGATGATAGTGGGAGGGGGAGGGGGGAGAGAGAGGGGAGAAGACGAAGAGGTCACAGACAGAAGGGAGAGGACAATGGCACGGTCGGGGAACGAGCGAGTAGAAGCAGGCCAGTGGAGCTCGTTCGCCGCTGCGTGGTTTGCTTGTCGTTCCTTTTCCCTGTTTCTTCTTGCTTCTCTGTGTAGTTCGACGGGCTGTGTAGGAGCACGCAGCGATGCCGTGGACACTGTATTTTGCTGTTGTGTGTCAGTGTGTGGGAAGTGAAGCTTGTTCGGGAGGGACACTCACTCACGCAACCGCTTGCGCACACACATCTACGCTCCTACGCACGCGTACACTCCCTGTCAGATCGCACGAGAGTCAGCGCAGCTCAACTCGCTTCCTTGGAAACAGGAGACAAGAAAGAACACAAGAGCCAAGATATTATATATATGGGAGGGAAGTGGAGAGAGAGGGAGGTGGAGGAGGAAGATATGAAAAGGGGTAGCTTCACTTGCTCACTGTCGAGGCGGGGGGGGGGGGGAGAGCGATGCCTAAAGACAGAAGAAGGAAGAGGCTGTGATGGTGGTTGTGTGGGTACTTCTCAGCGGATATGATAAAGATGAGAGGAAGTGGGAGCGGGATAGCCTATCACAGGAGGAGAGAGAAAGGGAAGGGAGGGGAGGGGATGATGATGATGATGGAGGATACAGAGCGCACGCACGCACGCACGCATGTCGTCTGCATGTGTGCCTTATTGAGTTGCATTGCAGCCGCGTTCGACAGATGCCCCGAGGTGAGGGGGCAGAGAAGAGGAAGGTAGCTGATCCTACTCGTGGCAATGAAGTTTGTGTCTGTTCTTGTTGGATGATAGCATGCGTTGGTTTGAGGAACGTGAAAGGATAAAAGAGCGAGGAAGAGAGAGTGGGGGGGGGGGGGGAGAGGTATCACACTGTGGCAGAGAAAGGAGAAAGCACGTGTGGTTCAAAGCAGCAGCAAGTATCTGTACGTGGCAAAAAAGGCACACCCATGAGTTTCCATGTGCATGCCGCCATAGTAGTAAGAATAAATATATGATGAGAGAAGAGGACATGTTGCCGGATGTGCAACACACACTCAGAAAAGAGAGAGAGAGAGAGACAGATATATATGTGTATGGGATATACGAGGGTATTATTGCAGTTTGCTTTGGGAAGGAAATGGAGGGAAAAGGTGTAGTATTGTGGGAGGTGAGGGGGAGGGAGGTACGGAGAAGGACACGACCCGTGACTGAGGATTCAAAGAGCCCTTGCGGAGCGAGCAAAGGGCATATTGGCCACCGCCTGTGAGCGCGACCTCGCTCAGTCGCACAACGTAAGCCGCTTCACGCGGCGCAGCAGTGCCCTCACCAACTCCACCTCGTCCTCCTGGCTCCTGAGCACTGAGGAAGGAGCGAGGGAAGAGGGAAGGGCGGCATGTCTTCTGCGATCAAACTGCTGCGTGGGGGAGGCCACAGGCAACGCCGATGCGTTCCTTGTCGCTCTCCCGCTGCTGCAAGCACTGCGGTGGCGAAAGGAAGGGCAGCCACCAAGATCCTCCAAGGCGCTCTTCATGCCGCGTTGGTACTGCGCCTCCGCCCTCTGCCTGGCGACGCTCCTCTTCGTGACTGGTGGTGATGTCGACAGGGACGTCTGGGGTGCTTCCGCGGGTTCTGCAAAGGGGGCAGGTGCGCAAGGCGGTTGACCAAACGCGGGGTACCTTGGGTCCGATGCCTCGTCTGTGAAGGGAGCCTGGCGGGCCGCGAGCTCGAGTTCCAGCTCCAGCTCGCGCTGCTGCAGGTAGGAAAGCAAAGGTCGCTGTTGCAAGCGGCGCAACACCTGGTTCACGTCCTCGGGTGATGGCACCTGGCCGGCCAGGGCAGGATGGACAGAGGAGGCGCCTCCTCTGGCCCCACCGTCAGTTGCTGCGGCAGCAGCAGTGCCGACCTGAGGCAGCGACGCTGTGCGGTCGCCAGAGGATGAGGGGGGTTGAGGCCCGGTGACTCCCGTGCTTGTTGCGTGCTCGCTGCGCACCTGCGAGCTGGGCGGGGGCACGCGCACGCGTCCGGCCAGCATGGAGTGCCTCATTTGCGCTAGGTGCATGATGTGACTGCGGGGTCGCTGTTGCTGTTGCGAGCGGTGCTGATGTGGGTACGCGTAGTCATGCTCCACCGACACCCCAGCCAGAAGCGAGGAGTCGGGTTGTTGCCGATGGTGCTGCTGCTGCTGGTTTGTTTCGCGAGTGGCGACAGCGGTCGCGGTGGCCTCGTCTTCATCACCGCTACACCCCTCCTCTGCGTGCCGCTCGCCAACTCCACTCTCGCTGGTCGCGCGCTCCTCCCTTGTGGGGACGCCGTTCCAGCGGTCCGCCAGCGCTACGAGGACTCGCACCGCCGCCTCAAACACGCGCCGCTGATCGGCCACGGTCCACTCTGGCGTCCTGTGCTCCGTTACCGCGCGAACGCGACCGCCGCCACGGGCCGCTGCCCCCAACGATACTGATGAGGAGGAGGGAAAGGATGACGACAGCCGGCCATTGACGCTGCCGCTGCTGGTGCTCCCACGACGAGAGCCAGGCAGGTTCACTATGGTCACCGTTGCAGGTGGTAGCGCGGACCGTGAGGTCAGCGCCGCGTCAGCTGCCTGCCGGCTCTCCGGGTGGGGCTGCGGTTCTTGGGGCTGTTCCTGTGCTCTTTGCGGTCGAGACCGGCGGCTCTGCACAGTGGAGGATGTAGCCGTGGGGACGACGGTGGCAGCCACGGCAAGGGCTGCATCTCCCTCATCATTCACGTCACCATCCGACGAGGACGCAGAGGAGAGAGAGTCGGCACGGCTTCTCTGCTGGAGAGCGCGTGGCGCAGGCGAGGCGGCGGAGGACAGCACCACCGCTGGTGTGCTTTGCACGGTCACCTGCGCTGCGCTCGACGAGGGGGTGGAGGGGGGAGGCGGAGGGGCGGACAACTGCACAGCGCGGGAGGGCACCCGCCTCTGAACGGGATGGGAGAGGGTGGGCAGCACCGTCGATGGCAGGACCGGTGATGAGCGGGGGTGCGTCGTGCGACTCCCTTGCGGAATGTGGGGTCCGCCTTCCGCGTGCTCTGCGCGGTGCTCTCCTCTCCTCCTGCTCATTGCCTGCGACACCGTCGTCGTCGGCGCACATCTGCCTTCCTCTTCTTCCTCTTCCCGTGTCTCGCCGTCATCCCGCTCCGGTTCCTGCATCAGTGACGATGTGATCACTCTCGCGGGCAAGCAGTCTGCGGCGCGCCGAGTGGCGGGCGACATCCTCCTCCCCCTCGTTGTTGTGCTATGCGCGCTTCCCGAATCGTCCTCCTCCGTCGTCATCAGCACCGCTGCCGCCGCTACCGCTGCTCCCTCTGACCGGACGGCGAGGGTCGGGGTGGAAGGACGAGGAGACGGCTCTTCTGCTTCTTCCTCTGCTTCTGCTTCGGCCTCTTCCATGCGCGTGGACACGGCCACTGCCAACTCGCGCGGCCCCGGCGACGAGGCAGCGCTTGCCGAGGAGGACGATGAACTCGGCTCCTGCCCCCTTTCATCTCCCTCCTCTCCCTCCTCCATCGTCGTCTCCACAGCCGCCTCGAACAGAGATGCCTGCATGGCAGGGGAGACAGCGACAACGGGCGGGGCCGATGCATGGCCGTCGTCGGTGCCTCCGCTGTCAGCCAGCGACATCTCCGCGGCGGCAGCGCGCACGACAACGGCCTGAACGCCATCCTCTTCCTCCTCCTCCGGTAGCCCAACAGGCCCTCCACGCCCATCCCGCTGTCGCCTGGTGGTGACTGGGGGGTTTTCGCGCGTCCCGCCAACAATTGTGCTCTGGGAGGCGGCGGCGCCGCCGTTGGCTGCCGACCGACGCGCGCCGTGGACGGGGCTGTAACTCAGCGTGACGACTAAGGGCGAGCCGTCGCTGTCGTCCTCGGCGGAGGTGTCGGCTGGCTGCATCCGTGCTGCTGTCGCCGCGATCGCTGCTGCTGCTGCGTCTCGTGGCTGGCCCCATGGCATTCGAGCCCATGACGAAACAAAGGCGTGCAGCGAGAGCGAAGGTGGAGAGTGAGACGTCGTGGCAGCGGCTGCAGCACCGGCGGTGGTAGTGGTGGTGGTGTTCGCGCCGCCGCCGCGTGTGAGCGGGGCCGTGCTCTTGGGTCGGCCAATGGGCATCGCCCCGGCGTTCACCGCCATGAGAAGGCAGGAGGGGATGCGCAGGGCCATGACGCGTTGCAGCCGCTCCCGCACTCGCTGCTTCACAGCTCCCACAAAGAGCCCGAGGCGGGCCTCGTGCGACGGCAGCGCATTGTCCACCGACCTCAGACGACTAGCGCTGTCAGTCCTGTTCGACTCCAGCGCCTGCCGGAGGGTCAGGGAGGACACGGAGAAACGGATCGCGCCAAGCACAGGAGGGAAGCTGAGGCGTAGGCTGCTGACAAGCGCTCGCAACAGCCCAAGCTCCTCCAGCGCGACCGAGTGCTCAAGCGCACGCGCCGGGAGGAGCTGCAGGTCAGCCATCACGAGCTGCGCCACATCGCTGTTCAAGATGGCGTCGGCGACGGAGGGCATGAGCAGCGGGTGGACGGGAGGGGGGATGGCGCGCGCGTGGGGAGCGGGGTCATCCGCGGGGTCGAGGGTATACGCCTCCGTCTCCAGAGATGACGAAAAGAAGGAGAGTGGCGACAGCTTCTCCCCGGGAGAGAGCGGCCTCTCCAGCACATTCCGGAGGAGGCGCAGCACGCGCAGTTTAAGCTTCGTGCGGATGGTCTGGACTTGGTCCGTCGCGAGTGCGCCTGTGCCGGTGTTGGTGGTGGTAAGGGTGGTGGGCGGTTGCTGTGCGTGGAGAGGGAAGGGAGGCTGCGATGCGGCTCCCGCTGGCGGTGGTGGCTGCCTCAGTCGTGACCGGGACGAAGACGAGGCCGCCGCCGCCGCCGCCGCCGCTGAGGACGCTGGCGGGCAGCAGCGAAGCGCCTCGATGAGCAGTGCGAGGGCAGTGGTGTGCCGCCGCCCAGGGTACCACGACGACGACGACGCATCGTCGCCGCTGCGTGCCCTTGCCTTATCGGTGTGGCAGTGTGCTCGTGCCACGGCGCGGGCTGTGGTGTCATCGGCTGAGGGGGAAAAGTCGGCTAACCCCGCCTGTCGTCTGACCTCGTTGCGCGGGGGAGCGGGGTGGTGACCTCCTGTGTGTCCGCCTCGGGTGTGCTGGCGCAGGGCGACGGCGTTGGGACTGAGAACGGCAACGTGCCGGTGCTGGTGTGTGTGAGGCGAGGCACCAGGCAGCCCCTCACCGGGGTTCGTGCCTGACGGACTGCCTTGCCGTGTCCTGGGAGGGAGCAGGGCTGACAGTGCCGCCTGCTCCATCACCAGTGACCACCGCTCCCGCCGCCGCCGCGGGCATGTGCCGTCGCGCGCTGTTGCCGACGTCGCTGGTGAGGGGATGGACAGGAGAAGGTCGAGACGGTCCGCCTCGGAAACACCCCTCGCGAGCAGAATTGTCTCGAGCAGTTGAAGCGCCATGTGCGGCAGATCAGTCGGCTGCGCTGCGAGGGCGACGTTGGTGCCAAGCGCTGCCAGCAGCGGTATCAGTTGGCTTCGCTTCATTTCGTCGACGCACGCACGGCAGTCCGCCTGCGCGGCCGCGTCCTCCCCGCTCTTGACGCGGTCCGGGTTGAGCTGCCGCTCCAGGACGTGCGCCATGCTCTGCAGGGTGAGCGTCACCGCTCGCAACTCCAGCCGCTTCATCTCTGCCTTGATGCCCACGCCGCGCGGGGGGACGACAGAGGGTGGCCTGCTGCGGCCGCCGCTGTGGTTTGGTGAGGAGTAGAGGTTCTCCTCTCCCGTCGCTGTCGACCCGGCCGCGCCATCTGCCACGTCGAGTCCTCGGTAGCCGTTGCAGGTAAAGTGTCGGAGGAACGCCGTCGGACCGGAGAGATTTGTGGCCAGGTACGCGAGGTACACGTTGTCCCCCCCATCACTCCGACCGCCGTCCGCTTCCTCGTGGGGTGCGGTGGTGCTGTCCAGCTCGAGTGCGTGCGACGATAGCGTGTAGAGGAGCTCGGCCGCCTCCCGCTGGATGGGGGTCATCACAGACGGTAGCTGTGAGGACGGTGTTCGTGGCAGCTCCCCTTCGCCCGTATCGTTGTTGTTATTGTTGCTTTTGGCGTCGCGCCTCGTCTCGCATCGGCTCCGGCTGCTGCTGTTGCCGTCTCCCACGCTCGTCGCAGCGGCGGACATTGGTGGAGGAGGAGATGCCGTCGCACCACTGGTTTCACTCCGAAGGCGCAGGTACAAGCCCAGACCGCTGCTGCTGCTGCCGGATCGCGCGTCGACCACGACGGGGTACTGGCACTGTCGCTGCTGGTGCTGCTGTCGCTGCTGCAGGTGGCTCTCCACGTCCGCTGGTGCCGTCGTCGTGGCGGCGGTGCTGCTGCCGCTACTAGTGTCCACAATAGCCGTGAGCGATGCCAGCGTAAGTGTGCTTGGCGCCAGCACGGCCGGTGTGCGGGGGCTTCGCGTGGGGCCGTCGTCCTCCCTTTTCTCCGCTCTTCCCGAGAGCCAGAGGAAGCAGTGGAAGAACAGACCGGCGTCGAACAATACCTGCAGCGTGGAGCTCCTCGCTTGTGTCGTCGTTCCTCTTGTGGGCGATGGTGGCGGGGGTGGTGGGAGGCGGGACAGCGCGTGGAGAGTGGCCTTCACGACTTCCTTGGCGCTGCCTGTGTCGGCCTCGGTGGACAGGCACGCAACGAGGGAAAGGAGGAAGCCCTCGGTGTGGAGGAGACGCTCCTGCACGGCGGCCATCGCATCGCCGTCCTCCCCGCTCGCCACCGTGGTGCAGCCTTTGAGCAGAGACGCAAATAGGCGGAGGAGGGAGTGGACGACCCTATAATCCTTCGCGGCTCGTCGCCCGTTCAGGAGTGCGACCAGCACTGGCAGCAGCGGCAGCGCCGGCGTGCCTTCCACCTCGGCGTCCTCGCTGCGGGAGAGTATAGTTGCCATGGCGGTGCAACTGGTGTCTGCAAAGGCGCGCTCCAGCACGCGCACGGCCGCGTGGACGAGCTCGTCAGAGGCGCGAAGAGGAGGGTCAGCAGTGGAGGAGCGGTGGAGAAACTCGGTAAGGCATCGCAGGACGTGAGGGCTTCTCGCCACACGTGACGCCACCTCGCTCCCGCGGCAGGCAGCGTTCAGGAACTCCAGTGCACACATGTGGACGCGCGCTGTGCCTCCGCTACTTCCTGTCGCGCCATCTCTCTCTTTGGTCTGGCGTGGGGGGAGGGCCAGTTGCTGCGCCACCAGCTCGAGGAAGCCGCCGCTGCACAGCAGCGCGAGCGGATCCTGCCGCGCCAGGGAACCTTCGCCGCCGTCGCTGCTTTCCTCGCACCTTCCTCCCTCCTGCTGCTGTTGTTGTTGCTGTTGCTGTTGCTGGGGCCACCGCGCAAAGCTGAAGCGAGTGAGCACCTCCGCTGCCTTGGCACGCATCGTGTCGGGGAAAACCGTCAGGTGCCCCCCGTCCTCCCACGTGCCCGCCACAAGGAGCGGGGAGAGCACCAGGGAGAGGAGGGGAAGGACGCCAGGCGTGCCACAGAGCGTCGGCAGCCAGCGAGACTCCTCCTCGTAGCTGGGCAGTGTGAAGACGACACCACCATCACCGTCCTGGGAGGAGTCCTCGCCGTGTGTACAGGGGCCTCGCACCTCCCCGTGACCTCCTTGTGCTTCCTGGGTGCTGCCTCCGCCGGCTTCAACTACGCAGAGACTTTTTGCCGTCTCGCACAGCACCGCCGCACCGGGCGACGTCGCTATCGGCGAAACAGAGAGGGAGCGCGGCAGCACTGGCTGCGGTCTCGAGGTCGTGCTGGCGGCGGTGTTCGCAGGCACAACAACGGAGCAGTTGCTGAGTGCGCGCAGGAGGCGGATGGCATGATGCACTGTGTTGTCGTAGGCCCACGCAAACTGGATGGGTTGTGCGAGGCCACACCCTCTCTTCCCATCGCGGTCGTACCCATGCCGTCGGGGGGAGAGCAGCAGCGGCTGCGTCAGGAAAGCAAAGAGTGGCTCAAAAAGGGCCAGGAAGGGGTGGGGACGGGTGTCGGCACTCCGCCCCGCTTTCCCTCGGGGTACGTGCCGCTGCTGCGTCATGTGGCGAGCCAGGTCGTGCGGCGCGGGGTGGCATTGGGTGCTGCTGCTACCGTCCGTGAGGCCCGCCACAGAGGAACCGGCGAGCGCCGGTACAGCGCGCGTGGGCTCCGTCTGCTTGAACGTGGCCAGAGGAAGTGACGCGGTGGTGGTAGTGGTGGTGGCTGTGGTCGCTGCCGCTGTCACTGCAGACACGGAAGGAGGGGGTGGAGTCGGGGTCGGGGTGGTGGCGGTGCTTGTATCGTAGCCGGTGAAGACGGTGGTGGTGGTGGAAGTAGTGGTGGTGTCACTCTCGCCGTGGTTGACAGCGGAGCTCGTGCCGCTGTTGTTGACGCTACTGCGGTGAGCAGCCGCACCAGTGTTGAGGCCCAGCGAGTGACACAGACCTCGCAGATGCTGCTCCGTCTGGAACAGCGCAGCGGTAGCGGCCGTGGCGTCTGCTCCTGTGGTGTGCGCGGTGGCGCGCAGGTGATGCATCAACGCCGCCAGTTGCCCTTCCGTTGCTGGCGCGGACGTGGCCGAGGAGGACAGGGAGGTGTCGGCGGCGTGGCATTCCCATTGAAGCGTGCTGTGATGGGCCGCGTGGGGGTCCACGTGAAGGGCCGGCCTCCTCTGTTCCTCTCGCCCGCCATCCCTCGCGTGGACGACGACGCGAGCGTTGATGGCTACCTGCGTCACAGAAGGGATACGTTGCCGTTGGGCCCGGCGGCTACACGCCACAAAGGCACGAGGCACACGAGGCTCCTCGAGCTCCTCGCGAAAGCGCGGCAGCCAGCGATGCTGACGCCGGCACCGTTGCTGCTGCAACCGCGGACACGTCGCGTGTCTCTCGGCTGGCCTGGAGCACAGTTGCTCCTCACCACCACCACCACCACCACCA
>JASAOB010002558.1:0-22677 GCA_030849825.1 Herpetomonas tarakana | reverse complement strand
GCAAGGCTGTTGGGACAGTGCCCTCAGGCTCCTTGCGTGCGCCTAGCCCAACGGCCAGGATAGGGACGCTGGTGGAGGACACTGTCCGTGCTGACGTGTCCGTGCCAGGTGAGAGACCTGGCGAACCCACAGTCAAAACTGCCACCAAGGAGGGAGAGAAGCTCCTAACCCATCCCACTTGCCCATCACTCGTTGACTCCTCTCCTCTTCCCGTTGCCGGAGTCCACCTTGTTGGTCCTGTGTTGTGCTCCTTTCGAGGTGCTGATGGGGATGGTCATCCCGCTCTCTCACTCCCATGTAAACTGTTGTTTCCCCTCCCCCTTCCCCTCTCTCTCTCTCTCTCTCTCATTGCACCTTGTGGGTGGGTGGTCTGCAGGTACCAGTGCAAACTGTGTTCCCATTGCCGTTACCATCCCTTCCATCTTCTTCTTCTTCTCCGCTTCCCTAACAGTTCTCTATCATATCCCCTGAACATCAGATCTCTTCCCCCTCTGTCCCTCGCGGCAATCATTTAAAAACGTACACACGTGAGTAACCTATTCATCGCGATTCTTACTTCTCCTCCCTCTCTTGTGCCACGATACAGTGAAGACAACAGGATACAGCAAACCAAGTGGGAGGATTGCGGGATAGGACATGAAAGGAAACGATGAACAGCACCGTGGGGGTGCTGCGGCTCGGGGGGGGGGGGGACCGAGGCTGTCGTGGCTTTTGGCCACGAGTGGGCAACACGGAGCCCCACGCAAAGGGGGGAGGATACGGCGCACACCGCCCTTGTGCATGGCGAGAGTCCCCCCCCCCTACTTGTTTACTGAGTCCCTCTCTCTCTTTCTTTGTTCGCGTTCTGGGAGAACCGCTTCAGGAAGGAAGGAAGAGATTCAACGATGTCTTCCACAGGACCACGAAATGGAGCCAACAGGCGTCGCAGTGGAAGGAGGCTGTATCTCGGCTTGGCAGCCGTGTGTTTCACAGCATTCCTTCTGGTCTCGCTGTTCCCCGGCGGTGGGTCGGGGTCGGGGGAGGGGAGGGGTGGCCAGCGCACCAGCGCCGCTCATGATGTTGGGCATCACGAAGAAGACGACAATTACGAGCTCCCCGCAGGCATCCTCACCGATCCACCCACCATCGCGACACCGCCGTCTGGCTGGGTGAGCAACGAGGCTAGCAACATCTACAACAGCCCAAGCATCATTCCAGCCGAGACGCTGCGCAAGTTGCTCGATGTAGCTTTCATTGGCAGTATCACACGGCGCCGGCGAACCTACTCAAGACAGCGCTTTCCAGCCGTTGACACCGAGTTCCACAAGTTGCTGAACATGTCACTGCTCCTACAGCACGCTGCTGCGGATAAGGAAGGCGGTGGTGGGACAGCGGAAATAGCTTACATTGTCGGGAAGGCAAAGGCCTTGCTCACCAGCCTTCGCGCCACGCTGGGCGACACCATGGACGACAGAGTCGAGGACAGCTACCGTCAGGGCTTTCTGGCAAGCGGACGCCCACCAGGCATCACCCGCTTTATCCTCCTCGAGCTCGCCGAAACAAGGCCCCGTTCCCCGGACTCCGCCGTTTCGCCTGCTGCTGGCGGGGATGTGCTGCTGCTACCGCTGCTGAGGGATCTGCTTGCCCCCTACGGCACCCTGCGCGTCATGAGCGTGAGCACCGCATCGGCAGCGGAGGGGAAAGGAGAGAGTGGCAACGCGTTTTGGGCACCCTACGTCCAGTCGCACGCCCTCGCCTCCGCGCTGCGAGAGGCCGCGCCGAGGGAGGAGGTGGCACGGCGGGGGAGCGAGGTCCCCAAGGAGCGGCACTGCTTTTCCGACCTCGCCTCGGACGACGGGGCCAAGTCGGACGGTGCTGTGGTGGCCATCCCACCCATCACGGGGGCCTTCAAGCTGCAGCAGGGGGTAATCAAGGGGAGGGAGAGCATCACGCCCTTGGACGCGGCAGCCGACAAGGTGAGGTGGTCGCACCTGTCCGGGGTGCCCTCCCCCTTCCACGAGATGCTGCGGGTGCGGGCCCTTGGTGCCACTGCCGGCGGCAACGCCACCCAACAAGCCGCGGATCGCCACCAGGAGCGAAGACTGGCCCAGGTCATTCACAGCGCCTCTGCCAAAACCGAAGAACGCGGTGGCTGGCGCTGGGGTCGCCGCGCAGGGGCAACAGTGGACACTCGGGCAATCGCACAGATCGCCAAGGCCATGCGGCCAATGGTGGATGTTCAGATCATCTCCTCCTTCACGGGACTATACAACCGGATGGTCAGGATGGAGCGTCAACGTCGACAAGAGCGGAGCGACGGAGGCGGCGGCGGTAGCGCCAGGACCACCAGCGCAGCCAAGCCCAAGGGAGAGGTGGTCCAGCCAGACTACCTCTCTCACTTTCTCCTCGGGGAACAGACGTTTGCGGGTGACCAGGCCGACTTCGAGGCCTTCTTGGTGTTCCTCCTCTCCAACGCGAGGGAGGCCACGTACCTGGAGCTGCCAAACCTCTTTGCCTGCGACAGGATACCCAACGACACGGAGGAAGAGGAAGGCAAGAAGGAAGGGGAGAGAGCATCGGCAGGGGCTATTCCACCCGAGGACGCCGTCAACAAGGGCAGCGGTGGCGCAGGCACATACAACCTCACCGAGCGACTTGTGCAGTGGTACATCACGCCGCTCCTGCGCGGCCGCGCCCGCCGAGAGAAGAGCGCGGACGGCAAGTACAATCCCGACTTCCTCCTCGGTCTTGGCGCACAGGCGAGGCCGGAGTCGAAGAACCGGCGCGTATCGTCGATGGCAAACCTGTTCGAGGCTATTCTTGCTTCGTACGGCATCTTCTCCGACATGTCGATCGCGTTTGAGGAGCCGACCATGGGCTTCTGCTTTCCCGGCTCCACAGCAGTGGCAGCAGCGCGGGGTATGGTCCGGGGCATGGCTCCAGGCAAACGGGAAGCGGTGGGAAATGATGTAGAACCTCTGCCGAGGGTCGTGATTCGCTTCGCCCCTGACAGATTGCAACTGATGAAGGAAAGGAAGAAGCAGCCGTTGCTGGAGCGGATGGACTGTCTTTCCCTGCCTACTTGAAGGAAAGAGGAGAGAGAGAGGTGAGAGGTAGAGAGCGCGTGCAGGATGGAGACATTCTTCGCTTGCGAACCCTCACCCCCCTGTTTATTGTAGTTTCCCCTTGCAGAACGAACACCCATCACCCCCCGCACCTATATGGAAGGAGAAGACGCCAGGACGAGGTGTGGGAGGACACAGAAGAGAGAGAGAGAGAGAAGCGAAGCCCCGGCGAGGCGCTGAGCAGAGAAAGGCAAACGGGTCTCCTTCTGGCTACTCCCTCACACACCACACCACACCACCCCTTCTCTCTCTCCATTTCACTCTCTCCCCTTGTCATCCTGCGACTCTTCTACGCCAGCCCCGTTGTCCTCGCCGACTTCGCCCGTGTGTACCTCTGGTGTCCCCCTTTCCTCCTAGTGGTAGCCAGCCTTCCTTTCCGGCCCATTCCCAATCTCACCCCTTCGCCTCCCCTCACTCACATACACACCCCTATCCCCCCCCCCTTCCCCTCCCTTTCTCGCTCTTCGACAAGAAGCAGCCGTCATTCTCCCCTCACTGACCTCCTCGCTCGTCCCCGAGTAACCATCCGGAACACACACTTGCAGCGTAGATATCATTCATTAGGGATTCTTGTTTGTTTGTTTGTTTTGCTGCTATACTCCGCAACATAGACCTCTTCCCCACACCCCACCTATCTCTCCCTACGTGTGTGCCGACGGTGCCACGGGCCTAACGGACGCACGATCATACACACTATCGCTAAACAAGAAGAGAAGGGGACGAAGAAAAGCATTTCATAACATTCCATAACAGGACATGTCACTACCCGTCGATGTTGCGCGCGCCAACAGCTTCGGCATTGGCAGCCCGTACAAGTCCGTGAGCGAGCTAATGATCCCGGACCCAGCCAATAGCTCTCGTCAGATCCTCGACCGCAGCCGGGCGAGCATATCCCTGCACCAGGTGCCCACCGCCTTCTCGAACATTGCCGCCTTTCAGAATGCGCACGGTCCTGGGTGCAGTGGGTGGGGTATCGACTGGGCCTTGCTGCCTTCGCTGGCGGGGCCCTGCCTGATCTGGTTCCTCGCGTTCATGGTCCTGCGGTACTGGTGCCGCGAGCCGTTTGCGCGCTTCGGCATGTACATGGGCGTCGTGACGGAGAACGCCAAGCACCACAAACGTCGCCTCGCAGAGGGCAAGCGCGGCACCCAGGCGCTCTCCCGCAAGAACCAGAAGGAGATCTTTAAGTTCCAGAACCAGGTGTGGCTCACCATCTTCTACATCGTCTCCAGCTACTTTGGCTATCGTGTGCAGCGGGACAAGCCCTGGTTCACGCTGCCGCTGAATGACGTGTCGGCGGCGCACTTGCTCGTGCCCCACCCCTACAACCCTCCAAAGGAAATCATCTTCTACTACCAATACGGACTCGCCTTCTACCTCGCGGAGCTGGTCTCGCTGACGTTCCTCGAAACGGCGATCAAGCGCTCCGACTTCCTGGAGTACATCCTGCACCACCTCGTGACCATGGCCCTGATGGTCTTCTCCCACGTTGGCTGGGAGCACCGCTTCGGAGCCTACGTCCTCTGCATCCACGACGCCTCCGACATCATGCTCTCCTTTGCCAAAGTGCTGCACTACATGATTAACGCCGACTCCCTGCGCGCGGCCCACGCAAAGAAGAAGGGCAAGAAGTACACCCAAAGCTTCATCTTCCGCTACATCCTCACGGAGAACCTGGCCAACGCGTGCTTTGCGCTGTTTATTGGCATCTTCTTCTTCATGCGACTCTACTGCCTGCCCATGATGATGCGCTCCACGGTGGGCATGGCGCCGATGCTGCGGCACGGCAACTTCAACATGTGGATGTTAGTAGCCCTGCTCAACGTCGGCCTACAGTCCCTGCACGTGTACTGGGGGATGCTCATTATCATCATGGTGGTATCGCTGCTCTCCGGCGGCGAACGCAGGGACGTCCGCAGCGGCTCGGACTCCGACGAGGAGGAGGCTGACTTGGTGCTGTGGAGCGAGAAGATGACCCATGACGGGGAGGCAAAACTGAAGAAGAACTAAACAAAGAAGAAGAGCAAGAAGAGGGAGTGGGAGAAGACAGACAAGGAAGGAAGGAAGGAATGTGTCTGTGCGGCGTTTGCCGCCTCTCCTTTCCCTCTACCCCGCTGTTGCGTTTCCCGTCGTCGCGACGTGCGCTTGTCTGGAGATTGTACCATTAGGACATTTTTATCTTTCTCTATTGAAACGCAGTTGCACACACATGCACACATCTACGCACACATGCACACGCTCTCTTCTTCAACGGTCGTGGTTAGCCTTCACCTTTCCCCCTCCACCTGCGGTCTACCACCACACACGTGTGTCGATTTCGCTCGTTGCGTCTCCATTCCCATAGATGTGGATCTCTCTCTCTCTCTCTCTCACTCTCTTCTCTGTCTCCGTCTTGTGGTTGATGTCGCTCCCGCGCTTTGGGAAGGAAGAGGGCGTGGGTGGTCGACCCACATATCACCTCCCTCTACCTTCTCTTCTTGATCTTCGTATGGTTTAGCTTTCGTCTTTTTGTGTTACTTCTCTCTTCCTTTTGGGAGGGTTTGTCCCGCTAGCTCCCCCTCTCCGCTCTTTCCTCCTCCCCTCCCCTCTGCGTGTTCTTACCTTTCTTGTGGATCCTGTGATCTGCGAGGAATGGCACAACGCACTGATCTCGTCCCCATTTCCATCCAAGAATGAACATGGCGCTTGAGGTCCCCCCCCTCCCCAGTCACACTGTACACACCCAACAAGAAAGGGAAAGATCGCACTCACACGTTGCTCTCGGTCCTCGCTCTTTCATTGTCGTTCATGTCCCTTTGCCACGCGTCGCGCGCTGGCGCACGTGTGCCCCCCTCCCCCCCCTTATATCCACGACCACCTCCTACCTCTGTGGTTAAAGCCCCTTCCTCTTTAACAATACTCGAGAAGAGAGAAGAGAAGACACGAACATGTGGACTCCGAAGGGTACCGCCGAAGCAAAGGGCAACAGCTACACATCCCTTCTCCCTTGTGAAGGAGGCCTCATGTCCTTCCCTGTTCCGAGGAGGCTCTCGCGTGGGATTGTGGCGCTGCCTCGCATCTGTCAAAGGAAGAGAAGGCTCTGCCATTCCCTCGTCCCCAAACACACTGCACGCTCCTCTGGAATCCCTCTCTCGCTCTCTCCTCTTTGGGTTTCGTCTTCTCCCCTCTCTCTCGCAGTATCTGAGCACCTCCTTCTCCTCTCCGTCCAACATCCTTCTTCCAAGGCCTGGAACGCAAAACAAAAAACGACGGACGCATTCGCACCTTCCTTGCATTCTCCCCCCTCTTCCCTTCGCAGCGGCACAATCGGGAAGGGCTTCCTAGTCGTCGCTGCCTTGTGTGCCGTGCGCCAACGACTCTGAACACAAAAAACAAACCAAAGAAGCATACCTTTTTCTGTTGCTCCTTCTCTCCATTTCCTTCTCGCGCTTCCCCATCACCCCTCTGCTTTGGGCTTCTACTTCTCTCTCTCTCTTTATCTCTGTATCCTCTTCTTTTGGCGTTCGCTCTCGGCTCCCTGACGGTCAGCAGCAACATGGCGTTACAGCTGGATGTGCAGCGTGCTCGCGAGCTGGGCTGCTTTGCGTACTACACCTCCCCTGCCGACCTCCTCATCCCCGACCCCGCCCGGCCGGGGGAAACCATCGTCAACGTTAGCTATGTCAGGCACAAGCTGTGGAAGATCCCCATTTACCTTCTGCAGCCGCAGAAGACGATGATAGAGCTTGGCTTGCCCATGTACGGTAGCGGTTGGGACTGGCGGCAGGTACCCGTCCTCATCCTTCCCGGTCTCCTCTTCTTCGTCTTCTACATGCTCCTTCGCTACTGTTGCCGGGAGCCGTTCTCCCGCTTCGGCCTCTACATGGGCGTCGCGACACCGAGCAAGAGAATGGTCGCCCAGGGCAAGCGAGGCAAGGAGGCCCTCACCCCGCACGCGCACAAGAAGCTGTTCAAGTTCCAGAACCAGCTCTGGCTCATGTTCAGCTACAGCACCTCCGCCCTCGTCGGCTACTACGTTCTCCGCGACTACCCGTGGTTCAAGCTGCCGCTGGACCGCAAGGCCGTGCTGGACCTGCTCCTGCCCTATCCCACCAACCCCTCCCTCCCGCTCTTCCTGCTGTACTGCCACGGGTTTGGGTTCTACCTGGCCGAGTTCGTCTCTCTGCTCGTGCTGGAGAAGAATGTGAAGCGGATGGACTACCTCGAGTACGTCATCCACCACGTGGTCACCATGTGGCTGCTGATGGCCTCGCACGTGACCTGGGATCACCAGCTCGGCGGCTACGTACTCTTCCTCCATGACGCCTCGGACATCCTGCTGTGCGTGATCAAGGTGGTGCACTACATGATAGAGGCCGAGGAGGACCAGGAGGCCGCCTTCCACAAGCGGAATCAGGCACGGGGGGACGGTCGCGCGTACAAGAAGCCTTTCCTCTTCCGATATGTGCTGACGTGGTGGGTGGAGGATGGCATCTTCTTCTGCATGATGGTGACCTTCCTCTTCTTCCGCATGTACTGCTACCCCAGCATTGCACAGATGACGCTTTACATCGGACCCTACGTCCGCAACGGCAACTGGACCGTCTACACCCTGCTCATCATGCTCTCCGTTGCCTTGCAGGGCCTGAACCTGTACTGGTCGGTACTCATGGTCGCCATGGCGATTCGCGTCACGCTGCTCGGCGACACGCGCAAGGACATCCGCAGCGATAGCGATGAAAAAGAGGAGGAGGAGGAGAAGGCTGGGGAAGACGGCCACGCCGCGAAAAACCAAGGACACAACGACGCGCGGCGGTCTGCAGCAGCACAGAAACTCTCGAGAGCAGCAGCAGCAGCAGACACAACGAGGGAAAGCGGGCAGGGCAGTAAAGAGGACTTGCCCAATGCGGTGAGAAGACGGATGAACGCGGCGGTGTCTCCTCCCACGGCCGGCTGAGCCGACAACAACAGCATCCGTGACGTGGGCCGCTGCGTGGGCACACATACACACACACACACACACACCCGTCGTCGACGGTAGCCAAACTCCTTCGAACCTATTTCGATGCATTCTCTTCCTTTCTCTCAACGAAAAAGCAGCTCAGGCTGAGGGGGGAGGGGAGAGAGGGGGAGGCTGACTTCCTTCCTCCCCTGCCCCGTTCCCATCGCTGCCACCCCCCTTTGGCGTTGTGCTCCCCTCTCTCTTTCAATTGTTGTCATGGTCGCTGCCTCCTCTCTCATGACTTTTGTGTTTCTTCTCTTCTCTTAAACCAACGGGAAGTGTCACTATCGGCTTCCCAACACCACCATCCCCCCTCCCCATTCCTCACAGCTTTGCGCATTGGCTCCTCTCCTCGCTGGAGGATGTTAGAGGGGAGGAGGAGGAGACAGAGCTGAGGCTGGCCCATCTGCCCGCTTGTCCGCAGTCCCAGAAAGAGGGAGCTTCTTTCCCCCTCCACCTCTCCCTCACATAGCGTGTTTCAGCTTTCAAAGGGCCCCACCACGGCGCTTGCACACATTCGCGCACCATCCGCTCTCCACTTTCCCCTTTTTCCCCCCTCGCAAGACGCGTGTGCCATCGAGTCGTGTGGAGAAAGCTACTGTCATCCCACGCTGGCCGCCTCCCCCCTCCCCACACACCCCGCACACCCAACACACACACCAACCCCTGTCCGGCTTGTAAAGGAGAGGAAGAGAGAGAGAGAGAGAGAAGGATGCAGCAGTAGACGAGGAGGGGAATGTGCCCACCGGACCCGCAAGTTGATGCTCACCATCCTCCTCCCTTTGCTTCCTGTATGGACACACACACACACACACCCTTCCCTTCTTTGTCTTTACCAGCTCCCAGTAGTGCACCGAGGAACTGAGGAGATAATACGCGTACTGCTCTCCCACACAGGCAGCGCAAAACCATACATCTGCCTTACCTTGCAGACATCCATTTCCGCTTAATCTCGCTCCCCTCTTTTCCCATCCACTCCCCCCCCCCCCCCCCCTTTAGCATGCTCACCAACGAGGCGCCGCTTCACGCGCTGGCTGTTGACGGGCAACAGTATCAACAACAACAACAACAGCAGCAGCAGCAGCAACCATCCGCCGTGCCACACGTCCGCGTTGTGGTAGACCTCACCGTGCCTGCCGCCTCCAACAAGTCCATCCTTGGCTTCTACGGGTCCTTCCTCGCACTTCTTCTCATTTCCTGCGCTTTCTGCATCGCCGGCATTCTTGGCCCGTTTAACGAGGTGCAGCTGTGGCTGTGGGTGGACAACGATGGCACGGCCCCGCTTGTGCCTCCGGCAGAGAGCAACGCCAGCGTGAGTGAGAGTAGTAGCAGCAACAGCAGCACCGATCATCGCACTTCGTCCGCCTCTTTGCTCTCCTCATCTTCCCTCGGCCAGGGACGTCCACCTGTTTGGCTCAGCTACGCGCCGTACGCTCCGTGCACCACCTTCCGGAGCCACGCCTGCGAGCTGACAGAAAGCCTCAAGCCCATCCTGACAGATACTGTCTCCTCCTCGTTGCTCAGCGTGATTCCCGCTGTCTACACGCGGATGCTGGAGGCTGTCATTGACCCATTGCTGACATACGGCCCCTGGGGCTGCTTGGTGGACGAAACCGCGAACACGTCACGTCTGCGCGTTCCAGAGTACAAGGACGACAACCACACACTGGCAGGTGTGGACTTGATGTGCACCTTCACCCTCAACTGCACCGTCGGTCAGCTGTCACCCATGGTCAACCTGACCACAGCCACTTTGTGGGGCGTGAACGAGAGCGACTGGCACGTGTGGCCGGAAGGTACCTGGCCTTCATCCTCCATCTCCTCCTCCTCTACTCTTGCGAGTGGCAGCACGGAGCAGGGGAACATGGGCAGCGTGAATGTGTCCTCGAGCCTCATCTTCTCGCAAGCTGACGAGCTTACCATTGCGTACGACACCGCGTACAGATCCTGCGAGGACCTGCTGCTCGTTGTTTGCCTCGGCACCTCCCCGGTGACGAGTAGTGGGCTGGAGATGGAGTATCTGATGGCCCCTGACCGACAAGGTCTGGGTGTCCTCTACCGGTGCGGTGAAGCGAGCAGCGCCAATAGCAGTGGCTTGCGCCATGTGACGGTGTGCCAAGGGACGCAGTACGAGGTGGACAACATGGACGCATCAGCGACTGCCAACCGTGAGCCCTCCGTGCGCTTTGCCGTGATGACAGAGGTCTCCACTACGTACACCGAGACGATCAGCGCTATGGGCATCAATGGCGGCAGCGGTGTGCCTCTCGTAGGGTACACCGTAAGCTCGGCCATGCTCATCGCGTCCCAGGCTTGCGCGGGCATCATTCTGATTGTTCTTGTCATGGTGGCCTACACACTGCCGGTGCAGCGATTCCGGCGGAAGCAGATGCGGACAGCGTTGGAGCTGGACGTGTCCGTTAAGGTGGAGCAGTTCATGCGCGAAGTGCAACAAAGGAGCCGACGACGAAGGGAGCATCGTGCAACACGCCGAGGACAGAGCGACCTTCACGCTCGCGGGAGCGCAACCCGGCAAGGGAACGTAGCGGGCACTCCCATCACCAACAATACTGGACCGCAAACTGCTTCCTCTCCCTACGGCACGGGGGCCTACCTCCCCCGAACCACAGATGGTGCCGGGACCGCCACGGAGCTTGCCCAGTCCTCCCTGGCTCCCTCGGCGCGGGCGGAGGCCCGCCCAGCTGCGCAGTTGCCAACACCAGCACAGCCAGCACAGCCAGCACAGCCGCCAAGCTCGATAAACCCAGCAGCAGCGGCTAACTCCGCAGAGACCCAGGCGCTGTACTCGGCCACCTCCAGCCAACCCCCGCCACCACCCCCGCAACTGGAGTCTGTCTTTGCCCCCGAGAGCACATCCCACCCCAGCCGCCACAGCGCGCAGGCGGACAACGCCACCGGAGTGCCTGACCTACACACCGTCCCCTTTGACGATGTAGAGACGGCCTCTGTGGCCACTTCCATCGAGGATGGGACTGACGACGAAGGTGAGGAGGAAACGGGAAGCGACGAAGCGAGCGATGGGCCTGGGCAGCTCAAGCACACCAAGGACTCCGCCTCACTTGCGGCGGCGCCAACGAGCTATGCGGAGAGTCCGCAGGACGGGGAAGAGCAGCCACGCAGCACCGCTACACTCCCGTCGTCGTCCTCCGTTGTGGTGTCTCGCGTGGCCGATAGCGACCGAACTAGGGCACAGGCAACCGCAGCAGATGAACCTGCCTTCGCAACAGAAATGACCACGCAAACGGCTCCCAACAGAGAGGCGCAGCATCAGCAGCAGCAGCATCAGCAGCAACCCATGTCATCAGTGCACAGCGGCAACACCCATGCCAGGCAGCCAGAGTACGAGTACAGCGACGCTGACGGAAACAGCTACTACAACGGGTATGAAAGCGAAGGGTCGGAAGAAGGAGAAGCGGCTCCTGGCAGCCACCGCTCTGTCATCCCCACCAGCAGCGCCACTGTGGTGATGACGACGATTGTCAGGCCACCGAACCGTCAAAGGCGGCTAAGACGACGAAGCCCCAAACCCGCCTTCGAGGACAATCCGCGCTCCGTCGAACGCATCGCCATGGACGCGCGAAACATCATGTTGGACCTCTATCGCCGGCAATCCAGCACTATGCAGGTGCTGATCACCATCATGATCGTCCTTAGCGTCTTCATGCTCGCTCTTGTCGTAATCAGCTTCAGTTTTGTCATCACATCCAATACCAACTATGTAATGCAGCTGGGTGACTCGTACGTTCCGTCCGTCGAGGCCGGACGCAACTCGTCCGCAGCAGCGGTGGGCGAAGGTGACAGAAACGGCAATATAGAAAGACGTTTCCGCAGCTATTATGTGTACCACGCGAAGGTAATCTTTGTCGCCTTGGTGGCAACTGGCATCGCCATGTTGGCACTGGAGCATGTGATGATTTCCCTGATACGGCGGTATAATATTATTTGACTGTGTCCCGCCGCCTTCAGTCGGACAGAAGGGACAAGGGGAGTGCGCGCGACTGGGAGCAGCCCCCGTGGCATATGGCTTTCTCTTGTATCCTTTATTGCCCTTGGCTGCTACTTTCACGTGAGTAATCTATCATCGCTTGTGCAGTTGACTGCTATGCGTGTGTGTGTGTGTGTGTGCTTTCACCTTATGATCTCTTCTTCTACCATGCTTTGCATTCTCCTGTGCATCTGCTATCATTGCACTGTCGCTCTCTCGCTTCGTTGCTTTGCTATCTTCGAGCTTCTCCTTCCGGACTGGGGGGGGGGGAGCTCCCGCGTCCTCTCTCTCTCTCTCTGTGCCTGTTGCCCCCCTCACTCAACTCTCCATTTCCGCCTACTCACGCGACGGGGACGGGCTCCTCCCAGAACACTGATGGTAGCAGCGAAAGCAGCCCCTCCCTGATCGAACACCTTTTGCGTATTCGCTTCCCTGCCTTCCTATGCCTTTCTCTGCGCTGCCACTCGTGAGCATCACGACACTTGGATTCACCACCCCGTCACACACACACACACACACACACAACACATAGTTTCCTTCTAAGGAAAGATGCCAAAGAATCACACATCAGCCAAAGTCCCTTCCAGAGAAGGAAGGCAGTGGAGCGTTGGCTCCGTCGTATCGGCGTGATGGATGGGACCTACACCAAGAAGCCCGATAATGGGCAGCCAATCGTGCTACCCCTACCCCTCTCCCATCTCCCATATTGCAAGGACGAACCTCCCAGGGGGCGACTGCGTGGCATGAAGGGCGAAACCATAAACAATAAGAGAGAGAGAAAGCATCGAAGCGATGGCAGTCTGCGTGGCGGGGAGTCCACGGTCGCATGCGTCTGTGTGCCCCCCTGTGCGTTGGCGCATAGAGTATTTATCATCTCTCCTCTCCCCCCCCCCCCCTCCCACACACCTTCCTCGCTAGGAGCTCTCTAGTTTCACCACGCTGTTGCACACGAGAGAAGCAAGCGATAAAGTGAAGACTATTTCCTTGCTTCCTTTCTGTTTCCCCTTGACTCCTCGAATCATCGTGGAGAAATGAACTGGCTCCGTCGTTCTGGGATGATGGACGAGGCCTACGTCAAGAAGGCCAAGAAGCAACCGATCGCGCTGCCCCCGTCCATCGACCAAATCGTGCCACCACGACCGAGGGATCGGCTGGTGAGAATCTGCGACGAGCGCTGTGTGCAAGAGCGCAACGCGCAGCTGCGCAGTAGCAAGCAGAGGAGCAGCTCCCTCACCGACGATAATGAGATTCTGGTGAGCCCGACGTCACAACAGGCACCCTCAACGCCTTCAGCCCCACAGCGGCAAGGGCAGCAGCAGCATCCGGATGGGGGAGGAGCAGCAGCAGAGGCAGAGACCGTTTCCTCGCCGTTCACAGGTGCACGATATGAGCCGGGCACAACATTCAAGGTCCAGCAGGACCCTGCTACGCTGCAGTACGCCAATGCCTACTACCCGCACGATCCCGAGGTCGAAGGCATCGTGGCATTCTTGAATAACAGCAACCTGGATGTGGTGGCCAGTCCTCTTGGCAGGAGTCCAACAACACACACAGCAGCAGTGAGGCGTGGTGAGGGGATTGGCAACGGATGCGTGGCCTCGCCTGGCTCCACTGGCGCGGACTCGCTGACGTCCTTTCCACATCCTCCCCGGACAGGAAGGAGCGGGAGTGGTGGTGAGCCGTTTCCTTTGGTCTCCTCGCTGCCCTCTCGCCCCCTCTTCTGTGTCAGCGACGACCTGCAGCAGCAGCAGCAGCAGCAGCATTGGCAGCCCGCCACCACCGGCAGCGTGATTCGTCTGATGGACCGATCCCCCAAGGAGCGGGACCGTATCAGGGCGGAGCAGCGGGCCTCATACAAGAGACAGATGAAGCTGTGCGACCCGCCCATCATCGTGCGCTTCCCGGAGATCGAGATGGACGAGCAGCACGAGGCGGAGCTGCGAAAGTGGAGGGCCGAACAGAGCAGGAACCATCAGCTCCTCTCCAGCAATGGCGCGACAACGACTATGGCGACACTGCCCGCCGCCACCGGGGAAGCACAAGCGAACGCCGCGACCAATGGCAGCAGCCACACGAGCAGCAGCCACACGAGCAGCAGCGGCCACGACGGGCGGAAGAGTAGCAAGGAGGAGAAGGGGAAGGCAGAGAAGAAGCAGCAGCAGTCCTTATCGGCGCCGTCGAGCCCGTACGCCAGCCCCACCGGTCGCACCGTGAAGCAGCTGCCACCGACGCTCAAGCGCGACGCCGCGGACGACGTGCCATCCACGAGGCCAGCACCGGTCTACACTCGTGAGAACACTGCCATAACCCTCCCTCGACTGTGTACGATGGGCATCACCCTGCTTGACTTTGTGGAGGGCGTCATCGAGCTTCGCGTGCTGCAGATGAAGAAGCAGCTGGCGGATCCCCCTGTCGGTGCCCCCGTGGCCGACCCCTACACCTTTGCCAGGACGAGGAGGCAACGGGAGAAGGGACGCGATGGCGTCAGCGCGGAGGGAAGGAACAGCCTCGAGGAAGAAGAGGAGGAGGAGGAGGAGGTGTACCACTTCTTCCATCCCAGCCCGTTCACCTATACGGAACTGACGGAGAACCCGCAGCTGCTGCCCGAGGTCCGGCGAAGGGAGATGCGAGCGGCGGTCCTGGGCAAGCGCACCACGTCCCCAGAGGTGTACGGCGGGCCCGCTCGATACAGCGCAAACGGAAGCAACGCCGCCCCACCCTCCGTGAGCAGCCCTCTCCACCGCGAGGAGCTGATGGGCAGCAACGCGACAAGTATGACGGCCACCAGCAGTCTCAATAGCAATAGCAATCTCTCCCACAGCTTCACCCGCGCTCCCACGTCGCAGCTAGCACAATCAAATGAAAACGGTAAGACGACGGCTACCACAGCCGCAGTCCGCAATGGCAGTGGCAGTGGCGGTGGTGGCATCGGCAATGGCCCACTCAGCGCACCAGTAGCCAAGAGCAACACCAACGGCAGCAACTGTGCTGCCAATCGGAAAGATAGTCTCAACGGCGCTGATGCGGGGAACTACTACATATACAACATGAAACAGCAGAGCCTCCTCTGCGAAAGCGGCAGCATCAGTCGGCACCACGGCCGCAGCGGCGGCAGTAGCGTGCACAGCAGCGCGGCCAGTGGGGTGCCACTGGTGCTCGACAGCGTCACCTTCGACACCCACAGCAGTGGCAGCGGCACGCACCGCGGGAACAGTGCTCCGACAAGTGCACCGTCGAACTCGCTGCAGCTGCTCTCGCCGCACGCCCGCGCCAACAACGCGCAGGCACCACGGAAGACATTGGACCAGTCCCCCACGGCCCTCGTGTCCGACACGCGGCCTGGGGGCGGTCCGCTGGCACCATCCTCGCCCAGCGTCAACGCCACCCCCAAGTCGAAAAGCCACCCCACCCAACGAATCACACCATCAACGGCGGCCTGTCCCACCTCAAGCGGCGCCAACGCAAGCGGCACCGGCAGAGTGACTGTGGTGTACGGCAACGGCTTCCTCTCCTCTAGCAGCGACGACAGCAACAACAGTACTACGAGGTAGCAGTCACAAGTGACTAGAGGGAAAGGGGGGGGGACATGCGTTTGACGACCGGGATCCTCCGCCACCAACTACGCCACCGCAGAAGAATCTGTGCGTTGTTGAGAAGCACGCAACAGAAGCTCTGGCACGGAGACGCTCTCCTACTTACACTCACTCTTTGCTGTTCTCGATATTACCACCACCACCACCACCGTTCCCCATTATTTCAGTTGCTCTCTCCCTCTCCCTCCTCCATACACCTTTCTAGGACCATTGTCCTGCAATCAGCCAATACAGGAAGGGAAAGGATTTTTAAAAAAAAAACATCATGTATCTCTCCTGCTTCTTCCTCACTGAATACTCATATTTCCCACACCCCATCCCGTCTTCCCCCTTCCTTCACCTCCTTTGCTCTCTCTCTATCTATCTCTGTCTCCCTCACTCGTTGCGAGGTCGCTACATACACACAAACAGATAAGAGAGGATAATGCACACGAAAAGAGGGGGAGTTGGCGAACCCACCCCCACCCTCATGATGATATGACACGGAGAGAGTGAACTCCCTCTCTTTCATTATCCTGGTCATGAATGAGGCTCCTCAACTTTACTTGCACGGCCTCTGTCACCACCCCCCTCCCCCCCTCCCCTTTTTTTTTTCTTCGCTTCAAGCACGAAGGAAGGTGCGAAAAGGGAGACAGCGTTGCCACACGGTGCATGGCAAGGAAACGATTTCTCTGTGCCTACGGCATGATCCTCTCCTTCTCTTTCACCCGCCAGCGAAGTGTCCGTGTAGCACACACACGGATCAGAGAGTGGGTGAAGCATGGTTAGCCTGTGCGGGATGGTGATCCCCATTGTCGTGATGGGGGTCTGCGCGATCCTTGCCGTCTTCGTCGCCTTCTGCGCAGCTCATCGTCGGCGAGGACGCGCGGCACGGAGAGCCGCCGAGGATGAACGGCGGCGGCGACAGGCCACTCACACACCGGGAAGCGAGTCGCACTCTGGCAGCTCCAGGGCACCGTACCCCTACAGCCTTGTCGGCATTGCCCTTCCGCAGCCGGCGACTGACGCGCGCGTGATCGAGGCCAGATTCCACGAGCGCATGCAAGGAAACCTCGTGGTGGGTGTGCCGCTGGAGGATGTCATAGGACGATGGCAGCAGCAGCAGCAGTACGGCAACGCACCTCCCAGTGGCAACAGTTCACCCCCCTCCCCTCTCCTGCTAGATGAGGAAGAAAGAGATCAAAGGGGACGTGCACTGAGAAGGGAAGAGGCCTCGGTCGAAGTGCATGACGCTCCGCTCCCTCCCGCCACGTCTGCTGTGACCTCTGACGCAGCGTTTGGCTTTGCGGCTGTGCTACCTGCTGCTGCTGCTGGCATGAACAGTGAACAAAGGCATTCCACGAGCAACATCAATGGACACATGGGCAACACCGACGTCAACATGGGCAGCCTTGAGGAGGAGAACACATCCTCATCCTTCGCTCCCCATCTGCAGCGGCACAGTGCTGTGGATGGCGAGCACTCCCGCTCGGTCAATGCTTACCGAGAGACCGGTGAACGAAGCGGCGCGATGGACGGCGACGAGGGCCCTCCTCTTCACCTGACGCTGGTCGCCGAGGGTCACCTGCTGCTCTTACTCAGCCCCACCAGCGCCGCGCAAGCCGAGCGCGACGGACCAGACACGAGTGGCTTGGTGAGGGTGCGAGACTCCGCAGCGGCCACCACCTGTGCGTCCAGCTCATTGCTCCCGCTCTCGCCGCAAGGGGTGGGCCACTCCTCGCTTACGTTTCATTTTGCTGATCAGCTTCACTCGAGTCGTGGTGACGAGAGGGAGGGAAGTGGGGAGCACGAGGGTGCTCCGAGCAGCAGCTGGTCTGTTGGCAGAGCGCAGCAGCCAGCCCCATCTCTCTGGATTCGGCGGCCCTCTGCAGATGTCTACGGACGCGGTGTCCCGTACGAGGCGAGCACCACCGACTGTCCCCACTCCACGGGGAAGTAAATCACTTTCTCTCTCTCTCTGTTTTGTCTTCTTCTTTTAGTTCTTCTCTCTTTCTCGCTTTACACTTGGAACTGTGTATGCCATTACGTGTGTACAATGTGAGCAGAAGGGCAAGGCCGCATCTCCTCTCCACACACACATACACCAGGAACTACTCGCTTTCTCTCTTCTTGGTTTGGCTGTGTTCATCATCTTTGCTGCTGGGAGCTCCTCCTCCTCCTCCGAGGAGTGAAGCACCCACCTCCTTTACCTTCTGCATCTGCCTATCTCCACCCCCTTGCTGTCAGCCCTCCCCAAATGGCGTCCATTTCTAGAAAGAAGAAGGGTGAAGAGAAGAGGCAAAGAAAGACTGCTTTCCCTCACCAAGGAAGATGGAGTGCTCAGGGAGTCTCCGCACCTGGCCTTGCCCAACAGCAACGAACCATCCACCTCCACTCCATCTTAGCAAACGGTACCTTATCCATACATTCCCTCCTTCCAAAGCCCACCTTGTTACTCTCACGGAGACGCATTGCTTCGTGCACATTAATAGCTCCCCCCTTTTTCCTTCCTACTCTCCTTCCCGCTCTCACAGACACGTACACGCAGTAGTACACGTGCCTCGTGCGGTGTGGTGGAGTAGTTTGCTGCCAGACTCCGCATCGATCCATCGACTGGGCAGGAGAGCTGTAGAAATGGAAGCCCGTGTTGAAGTACGCGATTTGCAAGCGACGGCCGACGCCGCCGAAGGGGCCGCGCTGCGACGGGAGCTGTGCTTCCGCTCCTTTTTCCTCTGCACGATCCTTGTGATCTTCTTCCCCGACTCCCTTCTTGGCTTCTTCTGCGTCGTGGCTGGTTTCCTTGCCCTATGCCTGGGGATCAAGTTCGACAGAGAGGCCAGCGCGTATCAGCGGCAGCTTGATGAAGCGGCATTAGAGGCGGCCGCCGTACAGCTCGCTCGCATACGCAACCGCACCGTTCTGGTCGCTGAGCCGGCCCCTGCTGGGGCGGTCATGGCCCCGGAGAACCGCAACAACGTTGCCATCGGCATGGCCATCCAACGTGAAGGGACCGGCAACAGCAACAGCAACAGCAGCAATGCGAATGGGACTAGCAAGTCCGCATGCGGCGAGGCAGACGACGCGCAAGTCGAGAAGCACGACGGGGATGCCGTGTACGGTCGCGCGCAGTACACCTCTGAGGGTGGGTACGCGGCCCGCGCGTCGTCTCCCACCACGGCTGCCCCTGACCTGGCACGGCAGGACTACATAGTCGTGCAGGACGGCGAAGACGACGAACGTCAGCGCGGCAACGAGAGCGCAAAGCGAGAGGAAGAGGAGAACACCGGCGGCGCTGCTTCGGGTAGCTCGGTTTCCCCCTCCTCCTCCGCCAAGCAGCCACCACAGCAGCAGCCAACGGAGGAATCCACCACGAGCCCGTCATCTTCCCCCCGTATGCCTGGGAACAGGGAACGAGAGGAGACGGGGGACCATGTAGAAGTCGAGGTCGAGGACCCTTGCCACACCACGCCCCATCATGGCGCTGTGTGAGGGGGAGAAGAAAGGGGGAGATAGAGCGGAAGACAACCCCCGTCAGACATCCCTCTCCCCTATTGCTTATATCTCCCTGTCCCTCTCTCTCCCTGATACCTCCTTCCCTTCGTTGCTGCACGAGCCTACGCTCTGCATCCCTCCTCTTTCCCTCACCTTCTCAAACACTACTACTACTACTCCGTTCCTGGCGGGCTGCTGTCTCTCTATCACACTCCCACCTTGCCGATTCCTGCATGCGCAGTGCACGCACATCTCTCGCTCTCTCTCTCTCTCTCTGCCCCTTCCCCATATGTTCCCCCCTCATCACAGTGATGGAAAGGAAGCATTTACCAAAAGACAAACATACATAAGAGTAATACAGAAGCAGATCGGCTCACGAAACTGCTTCTTGGCGCAGGCTCGTGATGGAATGAGAGAGAGAGAAAGAAGAGAGAGAGAGAGGCCAGACAGGGAGGAGGGACGCACACACACACACTTCCCCTCGCCCTTTGCTTTCTTCTCTGATCTCTCTCCCTCCCTCGCCCAACATCTATATATTGCTCTCGTCCTCCTCCCCATTCCACTCCCGCAAAGCCTCATCGTTGACTACAGCGACATCAACAAACAGAATACATATAGAGAGAGAGCTCCTGCACTTGGCTCCCCCTTAAAGACTGCCCTCACGCGGACCCACAGGGAAGGAAAAGGGGCAACTCATCTTCCTCGTCAAGGAATATAGGAGAGATGCGAGCGGATGCCAATGGCGCTCCCGGCCCGCCAACCGCCCAAGGGGTGGTGCCAGCGCCTGATGAAGAAGCCATCATAGCGGTAGAAGAGCGCCGCCGCATGTTGGCGCGCGCGGCGGCCAACTGCTGCTACTGCGTCGTTCTCATGTGCTTTGTGTTTCTTCTTATCCTGGCGCCTGACGTGGCCATTCTGTTCATGATTGTCTTTCTCGGGTTGTTCTTCGTGGCACTCGTCCTGAACCAGATTCAACTCCGCCGTGCAGCCTACCTGCGAGGCGTCGCGGCCGCCCAATACGAGCGAAACGCTCAGCAACGGCTGCAACAGCCGGGGAACGGCAACCACGACGCGCCAAGGGTAGGCGGCTTCATGTACAATGAGCGCAGTGGGGAGGTCGTGCCCATCATGGTGGTGCCCGAAGGCAGCGGTAGCAACAGCAGCGGGCGCAACGTGGCTGGCAGCGGCGTCCGCACGCCGGGGGTGGCCATCTATCAGACCCCCACCTTAGTGCAGAACACTAGCAACGGCAGTGGCGGCGGCGGCGGGAGCGGCAAAGAAGAGGAGTCGGAGCGGCAGGATGGGGATCGGATCTACGGAAGAGGAGCCTACCTGTCAAGTGCGCCACCCGGTGCCGTGCTCCACCCCAACCTCAAGCCCGACTACGAGGAAGTCAGGGAGGAGGATGAAGTGGCGGCGGAGGAGCAGGGAAAGAGCAACTCCAGCCATCGAAGGGCCGAGGGAGAGAAACCATCCGCCCCATCCCGCTCCCCACCACCCATCGCCCGTGAGGAGAACCAAGTCCCACAGCAGCAGCAACAACAGCAAGCGGCTTCATGGGGCCCACAGCGCATCACCACCACCCACCCCTCACCCACACTCCAGAGCCCCACCACGACGCTGTCTTCATCGGCACGCCAGCAGCAGCACGTCTGGCCGGGGCAGCCACCCACGTCCTCCCCTCTTTCCCCTCCTCCCAGTGCCGCACCGCTAGTCACGACCGAAGCGGCAGACATCACCACGAGCCCTAGCGGCCAGGAAACGCACGAGGAAGAGGCGGACAGAGATGGGGCGACGCATGTGGTGGTGGTGCACGATTCGCCCACGCAGGCGCGACAGCCAGACCTGCCCTAGCCCTCCCGCGAGATAGAGGAAGAAGAGTCCCCTGTAGCCCGGCTCCTCCTCTGCCGCAACTGTATGTCTTTCTCATCTATCTCCTCTCGTTTCTCCCCTCCTCCCCTCCCCTTTCCAACTCATCATCGTCTAAAGAGTGGCAGCAGAGGGAGGGTGGGAGGGGGAGAGAGATGCTTGCTTTCTTGTCAGATGCGCCATGAGCCGTCTCTGCCTATTTGCAGTCCACTTCCCTTTCTATTTCTCCTTGCTCCTTACCTTCACACATCACCCACAATGAACGAAACAAGCGTCAACCTCAACGCTGCTGCGAGAGCGGCTTAGCGTCTCCTCCATGTGGGAAGCGTGAAAGAGAAAGAATCAGAGCTGCCCAGGTGCCACCGTGATATGCTCTCACTCTCACTTCCTACTTCCTACTTCCCTGCTTCCCTTTCTTCTCGTGAAGTAGGTCCCCAAAAAACACCCAAGCACGAATCCTCTTAGCTGTGAAGGGAAGAATGGGGTGGAAGGCGTAGATAAAGGTGGAGGAGCAGTGAGGAGAGGGGAGAGGAGGGGAGGGGGATCTTACCATTCATCTCTCCCCCCTCACTTCCCCTTTGACACACATGTCAGGTGACACGAGGGACGCTCCCCTTTGCGAAGGCTGTGGTACCACCCACCACCAGAAATGAGTCCGTTGTCGTGCCATTGGGGCTCCTCTCTCATTCCCCTTCTCTGACCCCCCTCTCCCCTCTCCAAGTCCTCTCCCTCCCATTCGAAGTAGCAAGGTGAAAGCCGATGGTCCCCGCGGCAAGCACGAGTTACGTCGACGCTGCCACCCTCGACCGCGCTCGCGATGGGACGCTTGCCGACAGCGTTCGGCAGCACAATAAGAGGCTCCTGCTGGCACAAACGGGGTGCACTGTGCTGGCCCTCTGTTTGGTTGCTGTATGCATCGTGGTACTTGCCTTTGTACCCTCTGTGGCTCTTCTTGTGATTAGCATCATCTGCATCCTGTGCTTTCTTCTCTCGCTGGTGAGTCTCGTCCGAATGCTGCGGCGACGGCGCGCCGGGCAGCGACGGCGCGGAGATGGCCGCCTCAATGACAGCGGCAGCAGCGACATCGAGGTGGACGGCTTCATGTACAACCAGGAGGACGGCACCTTTGTGCCCATCCTCGCCGTACCCGAACGCAACAACGACGACGCTGAGCATGCAGTCCCCAACCCCGCGAACACCCTCCCAGGCATGCCCATCCTGCAGACCCCGCACGAGGGGAACAACAACAACAGCATCGCCAACGCCGCCACGCAAGGCAGCCTGAAAGGAAACGAGGATGGCGACAAGGTGTACGGACGGGCAACCTACTACATGCCTGCCCCAGCAGAGGCACAGCCGCACAAGAAGCACGCTTTCGATGGCAACGGACACCGCACACCCGCGGCAGATGTTGGAGAGGTGGAAGATAGAGGGAATCATGAGGGCGGACGCGAAGAGAAGACAGCTCTCCGCAAGCCCGAACGACAGGGGCCGGTCAAGCACACGCTGACCTTTAGCGATGAGGATACTGAGGGGCCAGGTCAAACCCCTCTGGCAGCGCAAGCAGCCCCTCCACACCAACTGGCACAACAGTCACACGAGCAGCAGCACGAAGCAGTTGCCGACGATATTGACTTGTGGCTTGGCACCGCG
>JASAOB010002557.1:0-22535 GCA_030849825.1 Herpetomonas tarakana | reverse complement strand
CAGTCGCGATCGGCTTCAGCGAGTTCTTCAGCGCGGCAACGGCATCGCCGGCCTTGATCGTCTCGTACCAGCCGATCAGCGCATTCACCATCAAAATAGCGAACAGGATGGCACCATCGGGGTAATCCTTGAGCGCGAACTCGACGATCACCGCCACCCACAGCACGCACGGCATCGGTCCGTACAGCAGGCGCACAAACACAAGCCACTTCGGCGTCTTCTTGTCTGTTAGCTCATTGCGCCCGTACTTCTCCAGCAGCGTCGCGGCCTCCGCGCTGGACAGGCCCTTGGACGGCGGCAGCAATGGTGCATCGTCACCCTCCGTAGCGTCCTCGCGGTGCTCCGTGATGGCCCTGGACAGCACCGATTGGCGCTTCTGCGGCTGGTTTGGTGGGTGTACGGTGCTCGTGTTCCCGTGCGTGCCCACGGCACTCACGGTGCTGGCCTGGAAGGCGTTCCGCTCCTCTTGGATTTGGGACATTGGCGAACGGGCGAGTGGCAGACAAGAGGGGGGGATATTCGGGGAGGAGAGGGAGGCGGGTGGAAACGGAGTTATTTATGTATTACGATCCCTTCGTTTTCTTCTTTTGGAGCCCAGCCAGTTGGCAGGAGGGCAGCCAATAGCAAAAGAAGAGGACAAAAGGTGAGAGCTTGGGGGGATGGGAAGGGAGGGGAGGGGAGGAAGCTGGGTATAGATGAAAAGAGTGTGTGTGTGTGAACCTCCTTCACAGTTTGGGGATCGAGAGAAGAACGGTATAGGAATGTGAATGATCTTAGTGTTTATTATGCTCTACGAGAGAGTAATGAAGTTGGCGAGGTGAGGAAATGTGGAAGGAAAACACAATGGCGCTTCAGGTTTATATTGGTGTTGCGGCGAGTGCACAGTAATTGGCGTTTTTACTCCTGTTGCAGAGTTGGTCGATGGCGAGTTCGGGGTTGTTAACGCGATGTGGCGTAATAAACAGGCTGACAGTCTGTCGATGATAGGATGAGTTATGGAAAGGGAAACGGCGGTGGAATGGCATTTGCAAGTGAATGCAATGATAGTTAACAGCTCCACATACCCTGAAAAAGAGAAGTGGATCTGCTAGAAGACAAAAACAAAAATAATGTAAGATCCTTACTTTGGATTCCACTCACGCAAACGAGAGGCGGGGTGTGATCGGGGAGAGGGGAGAGAAGGAGCGACAAGAAATGTGCAAGCCGTGGTGCTTCACGCATTTGTGCATTTAGTGGTAATATAATCGCCCTAAATAGTTGCCTCCATTGAAGGAATGTGGGAGGAAGAGCTTCAGAGATGCTTGAGAAACTAGATGTTAAACTGCTCATTTGCGCTTCTGAGTGAGCGCCACGAGTGGAAAGGACTGGCTACTTTAGGCCTTTAGCGCACACCAGTGTACGGTAGCGCACCGCCGACTCCATTTGCATTGTCTCGTCAAGCGCGTCAAGAACGATTTGTGGATTTCTGTATGCTGACGGTCGTTCGTCCAAGGTCTCTGCGACAATTGTATCACAGTCCACATCAGCCATTTCTTGCTGAAATCGGCGAAGTGCTGCTTCCACGTCTTTCTTCGAGGCTTTACTTTTTGATGCAGCACCTCTGGGGAGGACACGTCCGCAGCCATGCGCAGCGGAAGAATTCCATTCCGGATTGCCACGTCCGCGACCAACGAGGATCCCATCACGCATGTTCAGTGCAACGATGCACTGCTCGTCATCGTGTGCTCGGATTGCTCCTTTGCGCACGACAAGGTCGCGGAAGTCGATATAATTGTGCACAGACTGGATCACTTTCTCCGCCTCGAAAGGTATCCCTAGTCCACCGAGAACGGACGAGATCATGGCAAGTCGGTTCACTTGCGCGTATTTTTGTGCCCAGATCATGTCAAAGAAGTACTGATAAGCCTCTTGCCCAACTAAATGACAGCTCTTGTCAAAGTCTTCGGATTCGTCGTCGTCGTTGCCTGTAAGGACCACCTTGGTGGTTTTTGCGCCACTTCCTGGGGCTGGACCGTTTTTCACGCGGGACCAGTACCGATACACAGCCTGTCCCAGTGCACGCGATCCGCTGTGCACGACAAGAAGGTACTTATCCTCCTCGTCGTTCCCGTCAGCCTCCATAAAATGGTTTCCCCCTCCCAGCGTACCCATGCCGCACAGGTACTCGCGTTTGTAATCCAGTCCCAGGATCGCGCAGCGCTGCTTCACCCACTCCTTGTTGTACTCAGGCACCAATGGCGCCATTTTTGCAGTCCCAGGTTTGCGCGCAACTCGGTCGTCGTAGGCAGCAGCAAACTCTCTCGCAAGGCTGGTGCACTCTTCATAGAAGTCCTCGTACTGCTCCTCGGCAATAATGGGCTCGGGATGAATATTCTGGTATCCATTTCCCATCGGAACCAGCGCGTGGATAGTGCGTTTCACCTTCTTGGTTCCGCTTTGTTTGTTCATGAGAGCAGCTGGTAACGGATGGGCCGAGACGCCACACCCGATGTCGCCCCCAATGAGCCCGGGCGACATTGTGTCCGTGAGGCAGCAAGTGAAGCCAACGCAGGTGCCGCTTCCTTTATGGCAGTCTGGCATGACTCGTCCGTGGAGCACTGCTGGGTGTCCGCACATGGACTGGATTTGCTGCTTTGTCGCGCTGTCCACGTACTCCTCGGAAAGGTGAACCACAATGGGATCATCGGGCCTCGCGAGATTAGGTACTTCGAACATGTCAGTGTGAGCTGTGCGCTTCGCACTGCTTTCAACGTGCGTGGGAGAGGGAGGGGGGAGGCGAAGAGAGCAAAGAGTGAGAAGAAAAGGAGGTGAAACTCAAAAATGATAACTGACAGTGCTGGTGCTGTGTGTGGGCGCGAGTTCTCTTGGAGGGAAACGGGGGGGGGTTAAGAGAAAACACTCGGACTCAGAGATGTTATTTCCAAGCAGACCAGTGTCAACAGGAAGGTGCACCACACCGTAACACACCCCGTCACCTCCTGCCACGATGGTCGGGGACCTCCGCGCGCGCCTTCGGACCAGCGTGCGGAGGCACAGCCGCCCGATTACGCAACGCACTCCCCCCCCCCCCCGCTCCGCACTGGCGGGGTGATGCTTCTCGCCCTCCGCGCGGCAGCACGGGCGCGGGCCCCACCAGCGCCTGGTTCCGCCGCCAGGACCCGGTCTCCCTCCCCGCCACGCACAAAAAAGCCGCCCCAAATGGACAGGTGCGCAAAGGCGCCCCAAATAGGCGAGCAACCGGAGGCGCCCCAAAATCACACCACCGGCGCCGCCCACCCCCTTCCTTTCTCGCCTGACGAAAGAAAAAGAAAAAGTAAGAACGACGAAGTCGTGGGGGGGGGGGGAGAAAGGAGTGATTGGAGGTGCGAGGGTAAGCGTTGCTCGGGACAGGGTGCTTCGACCCGTGCCCACTAATCGATCATCGCATCGTCCTCGCGATTCGGCTATAGGCACTCTCCAACCCGTGTTTCTGCGCCATTGATGTTGGTGGCGGTGGTGCCCCATCGTCTTCCTCCGATGATGGTGTGCTTGGTTTCACGATTGATGCATACTGCTCCCCAACCGCCGAGGGTGGCATCGGTGAACAAGTCAAACTCACCCGCGGATTGGGGTAGTTTGGCCACTGCGCGGGGGATGTTGGCCACTGCCTTGTCGTACCATGCCCGGAGTTGATTCCCCGCGCTCTTGGACAGGGTGAGGGGCTGATCGCCGCGGATCAATCCGCGTGACCATTTGGCGACTAGCCGACGCGTAGCCTTCAGTCACCACCAGTATAGGTGAACAGGGAGCGCCTGGACTCGTGCTGCGAACCACAGCTTGCCGATGATGCGCTCGAGCTTTTCCAGTGCGAGGGCGTCCAGGGCCTTCTCGCCCACCGAGACTTCGTGTCGGGCGTGATTGAATCGAACGCCTGCGAAGGTGTACTCTGTGTACACCCCCGTCTCATCCTCATTGTGTGTGACGCAGAACTGTTTAGCTGTCCGCTTAACGCGCTCTAACGCGTGCTCGACGTGGCCTCGAGGCCCGGAGACTTGGATATTGTCGATCCAGACATTGACAGAGACGTCCCGTTGAGGATCGGGGACGTAGTTTGGATGACCTGCCAAAGTGGAAGTGATTTTGTGCATCACTTCCGGGCTCACGCTGAGGCCCATGGGCAAAACCGTCATCTGGTAGACGGTGCCGTCGGTTGCCTCGAAGCAGAATAGTGGTCGCCACTGATGAGGGATGGCGACTTGGAAGAATGACGTGGTGAGGTCTGTAATGCCTCCGCACTCATGGTGGACGTAAGCGAAGGGTTGTGTGTCCAAGTCTACGTCTGCTCGGTACCCTTGTGTTGCTAACCACTCGTTCACCAACTTGGGCCACAAGATGAAACGGCGGCGCAACATGCCGTGCTTCTCTTCGACAACAGTGAATGCGGAGCCCCTCACCTGAGCGTTCGGTGGAGCTGTGCAGGGATCTGTCACGTTTGCCTCGACCAGCAGACAGGCATCGGCCGGCGTCATGGTGGGAGGCGGCGCCCGTCCCTTGAAATGGCGGGGGCATCGGTCGAGAAGACCGCGTATGTCGTCCTACGGAAAGAGCTCGCTCACGATGATGAATGATCAAGGGCGTCGGCGTCACACGTTCCGTTCCTCCCTCCTCCGCCTGAGTTGCAGCAAAATGCTGCAGCTACTGATGAGGTGGCGGAGCTCCGGCGCCAAGTCGCCGAGTTACAGAGCGTCGTATGGCAGCAAGCGGAGCAACGCGCGGCGGACCCAACACCGGCACCGACCCAAGACCATGCCGCCCGCGAAGCCGTGGCACAGCTCCGTGAGAATGTAAATGCCCGAGTGGCAGCTCTTCGAGCAGGGGGCGCCAAGTGCGGATATCCGCGGTGAGCTCCCCTTCCATGGTGTGCGGTGTTTTGTCGCCGAGAGCCTTCGCCATTGCCATCATGGCGTTGAGGTTTCCCTCGGTCGCCGCTGCTTGTGGGTGGGGCACGGCAGCTGCCATTTGGGCCGGCTGGTCGCGAAGCTGGGTTACGGCTTCGCGGGCGGCATGGTCTTGGGTCGGTGCCGAGGGTGGGTCCGCCGCGCGTTGCTCCGCCAGCTGCCGAACAACGGTCTGCAGCTCGGCGACTTGGCGCCGGAGCTCCGCCACCTCATCAGTAGCTGCAGCATTTTGCTGCAACTCAGCCACCGCGGTCCCCATCGCGTTGGCGAGGCTGTCGAGGCGCTCTGTATTTTCAGCCATCTGCTGGCGGAAATGAGCGCGGGCGGCGTGGCCCTCGGACCGCCAACGGGAGCAGAGGTCGAGCCACGACGGAGGGTGGGCGGCGTCCGTGTAGGACGCCAGACTGGACCGGATGAAATCCTCCAGGGTTGAAGCCGCCATAAACATCAAGGTCTTGTTCTTGAGCTTCGCCGCGTGTGCATCCGTGATGGCGACAGCCCCCTCGATGGTCTGAACGATTTCTTCGTTCGGGGCGAGGACCTCCACGGATGAGGGTTGACGGCGCCTTCCCCAATCTGTGGCCGTGAGTCGACACGCCGTCTCAAGGTGGCGGTAGTCGTCGCCCGTAAATGGGGCGAACATGAGTCCGTGGTCGTCCGCCAGAGCGACGCCGTCGGTCCGAGTGCCGTCTTCCCACGTAACGGCGATGGGCATCGGACCCGACCCGCAGATGAAGGCAGTACTCCCGTACACAATAATGGCACGATTGGGAGCGAGGGACATTATTATGATGCGGTAAAACTTGCTTGCTTTTTCTTAAAACTGACTCCTACAGTTGGTCTTTAGGTTGCTACGGAGATACCAGGCGGAGGAGGGAGGAACGGAACGTGTGACGCCGACGTCCTTGATCATTCATCATCGTGAGCGAGCTCATTCTGTAGTATGTGCCGCCCGCTTGCTGGAGACGTGGCGTTGGCGGATGAAAAAGGGAGAGTAAAGGCAAAAGGAGGGCTCTCCAACAGAAACTGGAGGGGGGTCGACGACGACAGGCTGCATTGCGGTGCCGTGGGAGTCCTGTGAGGTACGGCAGCGGGACGCTTGCTTGGAGAGACTGCCGGCGTGCGTGCGGCCAGGAGGCCAAAGAGTAGTTTTGCTTTCTGGCGCTTGGCGCCGTCAAAAGAAAGGGGGCAGGGATAGTAGAAGAGACGGAAGGAAAGCAAAAGCGATCACGGGAGAGGACAAGTGTCGAGAGAAATGGAAGGGGGGGGGGGGGAGAAGAGACGACGCACACAAAGGGGCCTGTCACAACGATCTCTAAAAGTAAATCTTTGGATACCCCATACGCTCCACATATGGGACGAATGGTCGATCAGGGAAGAAGCGTTTGTTGTTCTTTGCCATGTCGACAAGCATCTGGCTTGGCTTGAAGCGGTCGCTCTTCGTGGATTCTGCCAGGCGGTTCAGCTCGTCCACCACTCTTTGGATACCGCGGTGGTCGGCGTACTGAAGGAGGCCGCCGCGGAAAGCTGGGAAGCCGGTGCCCCAGATCATGCCGATGTCCACATCTTCTGGTGAGTTCGCGATTCCCTCCGCAAGGATGAAGGAAGCTTCGTTCACCATGGGCAAGACGCAGCGATCCACAATTTCGGCCTCGGAGAGGGTTCTGCGAAGGTCGCCGCCGATGTACTTTGCAACGTTCTCTGCGTTGAGGCCGTCGTCCTTGCCTTTCGCGGTGTACTTGTAAAAGCCTTTGCCATTTTTCTTGCCAAGGTTTCCGTCGGCAACCATCTTGTCGATGCCTTCGCCAACGGCGAACCGATCGCTCTTGAGGCCGTTTTGGAGGACAGGGCCGACATGCGCGGCGACATCAAGACCAACTTCGTCAAGAAGGCGGAAAGGGCCCATGGGCATGCCAAAGTCGAGAATGGCGGCGTCGATCTTGGCGGGGTCGCAGCGGTCAACCATCGCAAGGCGACCGGCCTCAGCCATGTAGACACCCAGGATGCGGTTCACCAGGAAACCAGGCCCGTCGTTGACAATGATGGGTTTTTTGCCAGTGCTAAGCGCGAGGTTGAAGATAACAGCTGCGGCCTTGGCGGACGTCTTCTTCCCTTTGATAACCTCAACCAGAGGCATGCGAGCGACCGGGTTGAAGAAGTGCATACCAACAATGTTCTCAGGGTACTTGGAGACCTCCTGCATCTCGGTCAGGCTCAGCGAAGATGTGTTGGTAGCGAAGAGGTTGTGGCCGTTGATGACACCGTCGGCCTCCAGCTGCTGAATCACCTTCTTCTTGATGTCCATCACCTCCACAGCTGCCTCCACAATGACGTCAACGTCCTTGAAAACGGCGTCGGTCGTGCCGCCAGAGACGATGCTCATCTTGCGTTTTAGGGTGGCCTCGTCCATGCGCTTGCGCTTGACGGCAGCCTGGAACTCGTCGCGAACGCGCTCAATCCCCTTGTCCACAACATCCTGCTTGAGGTCCTTGACCGCGACTGGAATGTCCTTGTTGGCAAAGTAGTGCACGATGCCTGAGCCCATGACGCCAGCGCCAATGACGCCAACCTTCTTCACCTTGGGCACCTCGGCCTTGGGGATGCCCGTCTTCTTCTCACTCTTCTTCATGCCTTCGTCAAGGAAGTAGAGGGACATCTGATTCTTGGCTTCCGGACTGGTGAGCAACTCGCCAAAGGCGGTGCACTCCTTGTCGAAACCTTGCTGGTTGGTGTGAGTCGCCGAGTACATGATGCACTCCAGCGCCTTGTACTGCGCAATGTACTTGCCCTTGGTTCGCTTGTTGAGAGTCTTGATGGTTTCGCTGGCAACTTTGTTACGGCCAAAACTGGTCTGCTCGAGGACACGGTCCATCAGTGTGATGCCCTTGCGCGTCGCGGGCCTGACGGGTTTGTCGGAGAATTTTTGTCCCGCCCAGCGGCGCACCTCTTGATAAAAGCGGTTCTCGCCAGGGTAGCGGTCTTCGCTCGGGAGGACTACGTCGACAGCGCCAGCTTTCTTGGCATCCGCTGCCTTCACCTGCTGAGAAGACATGATCCACTGCACTGTTTTGGTAAGACCACACAGGCGCTGCGTGCGCACCGTGCCTCCGCCGCCGGGGAGCAGGCCGAGCAAGCATTCGGGGAAGCCGACCTTCGCGGTGGAGGCCATGGCGCGGTTGTGGCACGCCAGGGAAAGCTCGAAGCCACCACCAAGCGCGAGGCCATTTATGGCCGCGATGATGGGGAACTTGGAGTTTTCGATCCGACTGAAGAGCTTGTGGCCGGTGATGGGGACCTGGGCAGCAATTGAGGCATCTGTGATGGGGTACATCTGATCAATATCAGCGCCCACGCAGAAGGTGGACTTCGCACTTGCGAGAATCGCGTACTGGGCCTTGCCATCAGCGACGAGTTTCTCCACGATGTCCATCGCCTTGGTCAGGTTCTCCACAAACTCCTCGCCGAGTGCGTTTGCGCTGCTCTCATCGCGATCCATGACGATCCAGGCGATCACGTTGGAGTCCATGTACACGGTGATGTGGCGACCTGCCGGGAGAGACTCCCACACACGATTCTCCAAAACGGTTTTTGGAAAGTCGTACGCGTGCACTTTCTTGACCCCGGTGGCGGCGGGGGTTGTGGGTTTGGCGGTGCTGGCCGCCGCAGCGGTCGTTTGAGCGAGACGTGGGTTTGCCGTTGCTACAGCAAAAAGAGGCACGAGGCGGCCCACGGAGGCGAAGCGCCGCATCATGTTTTACTCCCCCTCTGCTTTGGACAGGAAAAGTGGTACTTTTAAGGACGGAGGACAACAGAACGATAATGCAAAATGCTTGAAGACGAGCTGGGGTGGTGGTGAGGAGAGAGAATAGAAGATACGGTTGGACTTTCAGAAGGGCAAAAGAAAAGAGAAGCACACGACGGGTGTGATGGAGAAAGGCGACGGGAGGAGAGAGGAAAGGATGGGTGAGCGGGTTGGTTCCTCGATTGACCTAAGCGACAACGGGGGAAGTCATTCTTTGCGTGCGGGTGGACGAAGCGGGAGCGCTGCCTGGCGGCTGCGTTGTTCTTCCTTCTCTTTTTTGGTTTGGTGCACTGTGCTGAACGTTGTAGAGGGTCGTTTTGAGATTACGTGAGAGAATATGATGGACCGGCGATGCCAAAGAAACGGGGCGGGGGGGGGGGGGAGGGGGTCTCAAGAGAGCTTTCTCCCCCTTTCCAGTGCTCCCTACCACAATGTGGCCCCGTAGAGGTAACCAGCACGCACAGGAGGGTGGAGGAAAGAGTAAAAGTCCGAGTTGAAATAGTTGGTAACAGACAAACGAGATGAGGCAGCGTCGCAACACGGCTGGCTGCATGCATGGGGTCCCCCGACTGCGACTTAGGACTGCCTTTGCCGCCTTTCACTGATGACCTTTTCCATGGCGGCTTCCCACGCGCCAAACGGCTGTTCCTTCACGATATAGCCAAGGCGTGGGTGGTTGCTCAGGACACGGGTGACGCCGTACATTTCAATGTCTGCAAGGTCGGGACGAGCGCCGCCATGAAAGGTGGTGTTGGGCTCGCGCCTGTCAAGGAAGATGGCCAGCTCGTCACGCATCCATGCCTCGGGATGCTGCGTGGCCGCCTTATCACTGACACCGGCTTGGGAGACGTGGGTCTTGCGGTACGCCTCGTCCAACGGGTGCGGCTGCGCAAGGACCCTCGGCTTGATCTTGTAGTTCGCCAGACAATAAAGGGCGACACTGCCAATCACACGGTAAAACATGTTCTGGTAATCCTTTGGGGTGATGTAGCCATACGTTATGTACGCGTTCCTGATGGAGCTGTTGGTCGCGACGAAGGAGGCGCTCTGGAAGCGATTGGTAATCCAGTCGCGTGTGGCCGTGATGCGGGCGTTCTTGAGGTCCTTGCCATACCCCAACGGCGCGGCGAGCTCCGTCACGATACTGGAGGAGTCAACGATGTATACCCCGTTCCTACTCTTAGACGCGGCGTCGTCGTTCCCTGTCGCACGTTTGGCTCCCTCAGTGGACTGCAGAGGCGCAAAGTACAACTGCGGTGCGAGGCGGTAGCGAGGATCGGGGAGGCCGCCGCCGCTGACGGGGTCGATCAGGACTTCTTCGTATGGTACGTCGTAGTACTGCAGAATGGACTCCACTTTGGCGCAATAGGGGCAGCCCAGCAGACGGTAGAAGACAAGCTTCATGTCGCTGGGAGTGGTCGCGGCCGCGGGGGCGGTGGGATCGAGATTTGGCTCGGTGGTGCGGCGCTGGTGGAAGTTCCAGGGAAGGTGGTTGCTCTGAAGAGCCAGCTTGAGCTTGCTCGGGTCTTGCAAGGCGTTGAACTCAGCTCCGGACAACTCCGGTGTTTTCTCGCTCGCGTCCGTTTTGCTGCCGCGAACCTGCATGTAGGCGGCCGCACCGCCTGCGACGAAGCCGACGCCGCAGAACCCAATAGCCATTCTGCGATAGAGCGATCCTCTCATCTTCCTGTGCTTCACGTCGTGAGCTCGCAGCAGCGCCGGGGTTGAGAGAGAGAGAGAGACGAGACGAGAAAGTTGAGTAGATGGAGAGCTACGTGGGGTCGAATGGATGCTTCTCTTTAGATGTGTTAGAACTCTACTATGGTGGGTTGTGCCAGCGAACGAAACACTCGGGCGATGTGCGTTTGAGAGTGAGCAGTGATGGCCGCCGAGGGAATTTGGCATCGTGACGTACATCATCGTCTATTTCATCGGCATCCCCACACAAGAGCCGGCGCGCAGCTTGGTGCTACTACTGTCTGTGGGTATCGGGCCGGTTGTTTTGAAGCGCCAGCAACGGAAGGTAGTGGTAACATTAGTGACAGTGAGGCAGCGGTAGGGTGATGTCCCTGATCTTCTTAGTCATAGGTTAATATTGAGTGCTTGCATGTGCCACCCGATTCGTTTTTTCGTAGTCTTCATTTCGCAAAAACACCTGGAGAGGCTGTTGACAGAGGAGTACGGAGATGGCAACACCAACAGCAACCGTCTGCAACGAAGCAAAAACATAGTAATAGTGAGACGAAGCAAATACTATGAAGGAGGTACAGCAAGGCGGGCACGGAGTTCCTTCATGAAAGCGTGAGCGTCCGCAAGTCTAAAGCATACATGTCATGTGCTCCTCTAGAACATGGTCCTGGCGTTGGCGGCGACGTCTGGGACGGGGTTCGTTGGGTACGACTGGTGGACCTCCAGCGCGCTGTGGGTGCCGAACGGGGAGATGTTCGGACTGTTCTTGGCGTAGCTGACTTGGATAGCACGGTTGGTAAGCATGCGGTAGCGATTGTGCAGCGTGAAAATAGCGGTGTCAGCTTCTTGGACGGTGCTGTAGGTCACGAAGGCGGCACCCCGACTGCGATTACTGGTGTCGCGGAGGATGTGGATGTGCTCCACGTTGCCGTAAGCGCTGAAGAGGTTGCGCAGACGCTCCTCGGTGCACTCGAACGGCAGCTGCCCAACGAACAGCTTCGCCGCCGTGGGGCTGAACTTGGCTTGTGGCTGTTGCGACTGCATCCCACCAGAGGACGACATCGCATTACCTCCACTGTTGTTGCCGTTATTGCTGACACCAGTGCTGTTCCCACTGCCGCCGCCACCGTTGTGGTACCCTGATTGGTTGCCACCGCCACCGCCACCGCCACCACCACCGCCACCCACGTTTCGGTTGCTGGCGTAGGGCCTTTGGCTGTACTGGTGTGATGGGTGAGCGCTGAAGCCACCGTTTGGAGGAGGGCCCCCGCTCCCTGGTGTCCATGGTTTGGCTGTTACGTTCAGATTCGTCGCCATCATCATTTACACGTCGCAGTGTTGGTACACACAGTGGATAAAGATGAAAATGGATGAAGCGCCTCAAGTGAGAAGAGGATGATGCGGGGTTGACGGGAAAGAGAAGCGACGAGAGGCACTGATGAAGTGAGATGAAATGGTGGCGGGGGGCAATAAGAAAGATGTGCGGGAGGTGTCCCAAAGCTCTCCACCGGATACTATTGTGTGCCTACCAGCCGACTGGTTGTCTTCCTTCTTTTGATCTGTCAGCCCTACTTGCGAGAGGCAATAAGAAAAAGAGGAAGTGAGAGGAGGATGCCCTTGAGATGCAAAGCATCCACACAGCCATCACGGCGAAGAGCTCAAGGGTGGTATCTCATGGCTTCTCGGACTTGGAAGTAGAATTGGGTGGCACTGGATCCAGTGCAGGCTCACAACAGCATGCGGACGACAGGCAATCGTGAGAATAGGAATAGGCATATATGTGTGATGAATGATAGTAGTGATAATAGGGGTATGTGTGTGCGTGGTGAAGCAGGCAGGACCATGCCAATCACCTACATGTTCTCTTTCAACACTTTCTCGAAGACTTCCACCGGCTGCCCGCCACTAAAATGGCGTCCGTTGGGAAATGTGAAGTACGGCACGCCATTGAAGGAAGGGGCGGTGCGGCTGGCCTTGAGCTCTTCGTCAAGCGTCTTCTTCACGGAGTCGTCGGCGAGAATGCGTCTGACCTCCTCTGCGGTCGAGGCCACGCCAGCCTCTTTGGCCGCCGCCAGCAGCTCCTCGGCGTTGTCAAGGTTCTTGCACTCACCGTGGGTCATGCGCAGCATGGCCTCCTTCAGCGCGTTCTGCTTCTTGAAGTCGCCGAGGACCTTGCCGGTGTAGGTCAGCAGCGTGTGCGCGCGGTATGTGTTGAAGCCGATGGCGTTTGGTGCGATGCGAAAATAGATATTTTTCAGCTTGGAGGCGGTGCAGCTCTGGTTCATCGGGATCTTGTCGGGGTTTGCCACCCACTCATCCACCACAGCACGGCTGCCGACAATGTCGGCGAGGTGATCGAGCAGGTTTGTGGTGGTTCCTTGTGGGATTTCCGGCGATAGCTGGAAGGGGTGCCAGTGCAGCTCGAGCTCGAGGCTGCGCGGGTTGGCGGTGTTGATGTTGGCCACAGCCGCTTCAATGGCCCGCTTGCCCACCCAGCACCACGGACACGCCACGTCGGAGATGACGTCAACGACAACCTTCTTTGGGGAAGCCATTGACACCAGTGTTTCTTCCCCCCTTCCTTAATTCGTTTCTTGTGAGTGTGGAGAAAACTGGGCAACGCAAAGAGGTGCTGTTTGTGGAAATGCCAGTCTGTGCCGGGAGGTGGGAGTGACCGGTGGGGGTGGGGGGAGCAGTCCTCTTCGTGTTTTGGTGGTGCACCGCATGAGCTCAGTCCATGGGACGAAGCAAGAGGGGGGAACACTCCAGCAGAAACAAACCCGCACACGTGCGATAGCACGCCATTCCCACCACTCCCTCGCATCCCCTCTACAATGGAGGGAGAGATGACAACGGCAGTCGTAGCAACCGTAATAATCACGTTTCGGGAATGAATAGGCATATATGTGTGATGAATGATAGTAGTGATAATAGGGGTATGTGTGTGCGTGGTGAAGCAGGCAGGACCATGCCAATCACCTACATGTTCTCTTTCAACACTTTCTCGAAGACTTCCACCGGCTGCCCGCCACTAAAATGGCGTCCGTTGGGAAATGTGAAGTACGGCACGCCATTGAAGGAAGGGGCGGTGCGGCTGGCCTTGAGCTCTTCGTCAAGCGTCTTCTTCACGGAGTCGTCGGCGAGAATGCGTCTGACCTCCTCTGCGGTCGAGGCCACGCCAGCCTCTTTGGCCGCCGCCAGCAGCTCCTCGGCGTTGTCAAGGTTCTTGCACTCACCGTGGGTCATGCGCAGCATGGCCTCCTTCAGCGCGTTCTGCTTCTTGAAGTCGCCGAGGACCTTGCCGGTGTAGGTCAGCAGCGTGTGCGCGCGGTATGTGTTGAAGCCGATGGCGTTTGGTGCGATGCGAAAATAGATATTTTTCAGCTTGGAGGCGGTGCAGCTCTGGTTCATCGGGATCTTGTCGGGGTTTGCCACCCACTCATCCACCACAGCACGGCTGCCGACAATGTCGGCGAGGTGATCGAGCAGGTTTGTGGTGGTTCCTTGTGGGATTTCCGGCGATAGCTGGAAGGGGTGCCAGTGCAGCTCGAGCTCGAGGCTGCGCGGGTTGGCGGTGTTGATGTTGGCCACAGCCGCTTCAATGGCCCGCTTGCCCACCCAGCACCACGGACACGCCACGTCGGAGATGACGTCAACGACAACCTTCTTTGGGGCTGACATGTGTTTGATTGGTTTCGCTTTCTTCTGTTTGATGACGGTTGTTGTCAAGCAAGAGATAAGCTGATCAATAATGGAAGGACCAAAAGAGAGCGAAGGAAGGATGGGGTGTGAAGTGACTGTTTCCCTCTAAATCCTTGGGTGGTGTGCGTCTATTGTAACGGGAGAAGTCCGGAAAGAATGCGGCAGAAAGGAGAAGTGTGTGTGTGCTTCCTCTTCCTCTTTCTCTTCTTGTCTGGGATATGCCACATAGTAGCTCGCACCCAGTGTGCATGAGAGAGAGAGAGGAAGAAGGAAACTAAATCTTCTTGTGACACCATGGCGAAAGACTCTGCAGTGCTCTATCGCTCCTTCGTTTCTATCGGAATGATGCAACTTGCATTGACTTTTAGCTCTTCCTCTGGCTCTCCAGGACGCCAAGACGACGTAGGAACTCAAAAACAAGCGTTGCCGTCTCGACTGGTTTGTCGAAGAAGACGGTGTGGGTGGCACCGGGCACAATGTGCTGCTCAAGACAGGAGGCGAAGCGCGGCCACTCCGCTTGAAGCCGTTGCTTGCCGCCAATGGGGCTGGCGCCGCCGAGGATCGACAGCACGGGGACGTCGAGAGGCAAGGCGAAGTCGCCGGGGTGGTCTTCAAAGCCGTCAGGGAAGAAGAGCGAGTACCGCTCCAGGCTGTGCTTCAGTACGGGCAGGTTGATCTTCCACTGTGCCGCCATGCCACCGCCCGGTTTCCGCGAGAAGAGCAAGTTGGTGGAGCACAGACCACGGATGCGGATGTCAGCGATGCCGCAACGCACAAACTCGTCATGGGCACTCCGCATGTCAACAATGCGATTCAGGTCCACCATCTCCATCTCCTCCAACATTTCCATAAGCTCATCGTGCAGTTTCTCTGACATGTCGCGGCCCGTGATGGGAGGCATATCCATGCTCACAAAAGCGTCGATGTGTTGAGTGAAGAGATGCAGCGAGAGGGGAACGGAGCCTACGTCAAAGTCGGAGAAGGAGCCGCCCGTCGAGTCGCACGGTGAGTGCTCTGTGAGGAGGCCGCGCTGCAGAGCGGCCTGCCGTCTCATGAGATAGTAGGCAATAGTGGCAGAGCCCATGCTGTGCCCAATGGCAACCGTCACCGGTGCCGTCGCGGGCGAGGCGCTGCCAGTGGCTGGCGCTGGCGCTGGCGTGCTGATGTTGAGAAAGTGACCGAAATCGGCAACCAAGTCTGACAGCACGTGGGTTGGGGTGTGGGGGGAGAGACCGTGGTTGCGCGCGTCGAGAGAGAGAATCTCGTAATCGATCGCAGGTACGCTGTCTGTATCATCGGCCCGCGTGAGCAAGCTGGCGTTGTGCTTGTCAAGACCCTTGCGCAGGTTCGCTGCCAAGCTGTTGAGGCTGCCACTGTGCGCAAGGAAGCCGTGAAGAAGGAGAAAGCGCACCCTGCGTGAGGGGACGGCGACGTCTGGCAGCGACGCTAAAGCGGGGACGGCACGAACAACGTGAAGAGAAACTGGTCCCGCCGCCATCGCCTCGATGAGAGGGATGGGAAGCGACACAAAGGGAGAGTAGGGAAGGATTCCAGGCTAGGCAAGGCGCGTAGGAAGGAATGGGGGGGGGGGTGCGGGGAAGAGTGATGGGCTGTTTGGGATGGGCAAACATGTCCGCGACGGTTCGCGTTCTCTTTCGCATTTCGCCCCCGAGCCAACAGCCAGGGTAATGGAGGAAATGAAGGGGCGCGCCATGGGCAGAGGATCGGCCAAGTAGCTCTCCACCCCTTCTGTGCCTGGCGCGTAGCCCGCCTTCATGTCTTCTCTTTCTCTTTGGGGGTTTGAGAAGAACGTCCCATGGAAGAACGCTACTCTGGGAGAGGGAAAGCGGAACAGGAGAGAAGGCACGAAAGAACGAAAGAGGGAAGGGGATAATATGGACGGATAGATGGAGAAAGCGGTAGCGCAACGAGGGGAAGGGGGTATATTTCAGAGAGAAGAGGAGTGAAGTCAAGCCTGGAAGACAGGCGTTGGGACGCGACGGGGCAACACACATCCACCGTGGCAGGCCGACAGCAAGGAAGGAAAAGAGGGGGAGAGGCAAGAGCGCAAAAGAATGAAGAGGAGGTGGTGAGAAAGGGGGAGCGAGGGTAGGATAGGGCCGCAGGACTGACGGCGGATAGCAACAACAGCAAAAAAACTTCGGAGTATATAATAGTATTACTGTGTGTATACAGGTGTACGATCTCGCTGTGTGTATGTGTGTGTGAGGGGGGGGGGGGGGGGAGAGAGAGGGGATAGTGCGGTGTGCTTTTGTATGTGATAGACGTTGAAAATGATTGTCCGCATATCAGTGTGCGGGTGAAAGGAGGAAGAGGGAGCGAGAGACAAGGAGAAGGGAGGGGAGGGGAGAAGGTTGTTTCAGGTCTCGCACCAAAGAGGAGAAGACAGAAGAGCCCTAATAGGGCAAGCGAAGGGGGCAGACGATTGCAAAGCAGCTATACATCGGTGTGGGGGAAACAAATGAAGGATATGCCGGCATCCTCAACGATGACAACCATCCCTCCGCTGCACACACACACCAAGGCAGATCGGGGAGAGGCTGGGGTTGGGAGTGAGGAAACTCTTATAGAGACGCTCGCGTGGTGAGGGCTAGTTGCTTATCATTTCGCCGACTTTGTGGAGGAGCGGCCAAAAGACGTGATGAACTCCTCACCTCCAATGGTGGTAGTCTCCCTTCGCTCGCTAGGCGCGGCGGAGCTGATGGTGCGGGTATCAGCGGTGGTGCTCGTCGGGGCTGCCGTGACCGAGATGCCGTGCGGTCTTCGCTTACCTTGCGGGTCGCGGCGGTGGCGGCAGCGCGTGGCGCTCTCGCCGCGAGGAGATGTCGCGAGGTGTCCGGGGTACATCTGGCAGTAGTCGCCAAAGATATGAATGACTTCCACTGAGGCCCTGCGCAGCCGCTCCTCCGCGGCGTCGAGGAGGGCCTGCACGTCGACGCGCGGCTCAAAGGCTGGTACACGATGGACGGTCAGGGAGGTTGGGCCGCCGCTTGAGGTGAGCACGTCGCTTCCTCGCTGGCTATCCCGCCGTACAGGAATGGCGTCGCCTGGCACAGCGGTCGCCGTGCCTTTCCATCGGTCGCTCGTTCCTTCGGGAGGTTGCAAAGCACAGCTGTTCGAGTAGCCCAGATCGAACATGCGTAGACTGGTTGAGCTGGTTGAGCTTGTGGTGGAGGTGCTGGCAGGACGCTGGATGCTGCGGCAGGACTGGGCTGCGTTTCCACTGAGAAACAGCTCCCAGCGGCCACGGTCTCCCCCGCGCAGCCCGCCACTGGACTCTGTGCCCACTGTCGTGGAGACGATCGTGGCGGAGCTGGTCGTGACTGTTGGCGTTGTGCTGGCAGAGGTCGAGGAGAAGTGAGAGTACAGCATCTCGAGGAGGCTGTTCTTCGCCGTGTGGCTGCGCCACTGCTGGGGACCACGGTGATGCGGCGCATGCCCCACCGCGGAGCAGCCGTCTTTGTTGTCACGGCTCCGTCTCTGCGAAACGTCCGGGCTTCCTTCAGGGCCCTCCCCTGCCCCACCGCCGCTGCGGTGGGGTGGGGGGAGCAGGTGGCACATGAAGGGGTCAGGGACCACCACCGCTAGCGCTGGTGACGGTGGCGGGAAATCGATATTCGGGACAGAGCTCGTGAGACTACCGGCCTCGCTCTGCGACCCCTCGTCGCTGTGGAACGGGCGGTGGGCGGGCACCGCGAAGTGTCGCTCCTGATGCTGCTGCCGGTGAAGCCGGCAAGGGCCATTGCGTGCGGTGGCTGGGGTCAGCGTCGTTGGCGTGCCCAACGCGCCGATGGAGGTGGTGAAGGCTCCAACGCCGAACGCGTTACTGTTTTCCGCTGTGGTGCGGCTGTCGAGCGAGATGGGCTGTCGGGTCACCGGTATGGATGCGAGAGATGTGATACCCGTTGTCACAGCTGGCGGGGTGGAAGGCGTCGCAGCAGCCCAGACTGTCGGCATGGCTGTCGAGAGGGGCATGCCAAGAAACGAGGTCTGCGCGACAGGTGCGGCGGAGCGAAGAAAGCTGCTTGCAGGGGCACGGGGTGAGGTGTCCTGGCCGTGGCGTGGCGGGCTTGTGGGGGTTTCCAGCGAGTGCCGTTGCTGGCGGCTACCCGCACGTGTTGTGCTTGCCTGGTTGCCGCTGTGCTGGTTGGCTGTCTCGCCATCTGTGCAGAGTCGGTAGCTTGTGTGGTCGCGGCGAAGAGGGGCGACCTGACTCTGCGAGGATGATTGCTGGGAGGGGAGACTATCGTCGAGAGAGCGACCGAAGCTGGGGCTCTCCGTCTCCACGGTGTTACTCTCCTCCTCCTCCAGTGCTTCGGGGGCGGTGAAGGGAGAATGGGCTGAGGCCCCGGTGGCGAAGGGTCTGCCCGGCACTGGCGCAGCAGTCTCTGAGGGCCTGTGTTGTTCGCTGCCACCATTCGCGGGTGCTCCAGAAGGAGCAAGGCTTCCCGCGTCATGGGCAGCCGCCGCTGCCGCCGCCGCTGCCGCCGCCGCCGCTGTTGTTGTTGCCGCGTTGGTGCTGGCGCGAGCGCGATAGGGAAGGGCAGGCTTTTGGGATGTGGCAGCTGCTGGCGAGTGTGGGTCGGATGATGAGGAGACGGCGCGGCTCGGGCAACGCGCGTGATTGCCGCGACTGTGCAGGGTCGGTGTGCGCGGAAAGCCGGAAGGGTGCCCAGCCGGCTGCAGCTCATCCCCCTCCTCAGAGAATCCTGACTCTACAGCGGCGAAGAAGGACGGCGAGCCTTCGGCGCGTGGCCACAGTGCAGCGGTGATGCTGCCGCTCTGGTCAAGGCCTTCGGAGACCTTGCGACCGCCCGCAGACCACAGGGCCAGGGCCTCGGGGTTGCTGCCGATGGAGTACGGCTGTTGGTGGTGGAAGGGATGCTGGTGCCGGTGGTGGCGCGTGAAGGCGTGGAAGAAGGATGGCGAGCTCGGCCGCAGGTTCCGGCTCGTGGAGTTCCACAGCATGCCGGGGGTGTGGGCGGCGCCAATGCGGGGGCTGGGTGGTGGGTGCTGAGAGGGCCGACCAGACTGCCCAAGGTCGACGACACCACCCAAAGGGAGCCGGGGGCTGCCCTCGCCGCTGGGATCCTGGGTGTCGTTGTCGCTGTTGTCGGAGCCGTTCACCTCCTTGCTGTCCTCCGTCTTCCGTCCCGTCGCCGCGGCTCTCGCGCGCGCGGCTGAGGGAGGGGAGGTGGAGATTGCACTGGCGATTGCGTTGACGCTGGCCGCGGCGCCATTCACGTGGAATGCTTGGAAGCCACCACCCCCAATGAGCATGCCGTGGGCAAGCATGCGCACCACATCCTCGGACGCGACAGAGCTAAAGGCACGGGGGTAGGAGCGCATCGCGAGGGAGCTTCCACTCTCATTTCCCCATTCATTGTCATTACCATCACTGTGGTGACACTGGTGAGGGCGTTGGGGACGGGGGTTGACGCCGCTCCTGGTGCCGAGACGCAATGCTGCCTCGTCGGTCGTGCTTGTTGCCGTTGTTGTCGTTGCCATGATGGTGGTTCCCGTCCCCGTGTCCACGTCGATGCTCCTACTGCTGTTGCGGATGGCAGAGGCGAGATGTGCGGGCTTGCTCTCTCCGTGGTAGGTGGCCACAGCACCGGGGCAGGAGTAGGCGGGAAGACTGCTGCCGGCGATGCTGGCCGTGAACTCGTTGATGCTAGCCGCGAGCGCGGTACCACGCCAGTGGTGCACGACACCGCCGCTGCTGCGCAGGTGCGGAGAGAGCGAGGCCTTGCGTCTGATCCGAGCAGCGACAGGGGGGTACTCGGACAGCAGGCTGCTGTGGTGACTGCCTTCGAAGGAATGGGCAACGGAAAACAAGGGCGGCGCTATCATGCCTGCTGCAACGGCAGCGTTGGCTGCAAGTGGGACCTGCGCAGGGGAGTCTGCCTTTTCAGCGGAATGTGTCGGCAGGTGCTGGCTCGCTGACTCGCCGGCCCCTTCTCTTTCTTCTAGACTCGAGGTGAGGAACGGGGCGGCGCCGAGGGGTGACCGCTGTTGCTGCTGCGGTGTCAGCAGTAGCGGGGACTTGGTGCCCTGTTCCACCTGCGGCTCACCTTTGGCTAACAGCGAGGCCGCGCTGCCCGAGTGGAAGACGAGAAAGGTGGGCGTTGCAGAGCTGGTGTGGTCCCCCAACGTATCGGACAGACTGCTGGCCTCGCGCTTGTCGGGAAGGGAGGAGGAGTGCGGTAGCTCTCGCACTGCCTCCGCTGGTGTTGCCGTTGTGGTGGTGGCGGTGGCTGGGTGGACCGCGGCGACGCTCGTCCCCACCTCTTGGGGTGGTGGTACATGGGCTTGGATGGCCACCGCGCGTGACATGGAGCTGGGGGACAGCAGTGAGCCGGAGGTGGCGGAGCTCGCTGCGACAACGTGGTGTGAGACAACGGGCAGCCAAGGTGGCACGACGGCGTTGCTCTGCTCATGGGCCCGATGCACAGGTCCGAGACCGCCCCGCGCCGGGTGCGTCGATGGCTTGAACGTTTGTCGTGCAACCGCCGCCACGAGGGAGGTGGTCAGAGGTGCCACGACGACCGAGTTCCCATGGCCGGAGCGGAGGGAGCGGCCAAAGCTGGGACGCCGGTGCCGGCTCGCCTTCCGTTTTGGGTGGGGACGGAGCCCCCCACATTCATGCTCGCCATCCCCATTGTGTCGGCGTCGATTGCCACGGGCCTTGACACCGTTAGTGCTCGCCACGACGTCCTCTTCCTCCGTGACGGGAGCCTTGCCCTGCTGCTGTTGTGCTTGCTGGCCTTGTGTCGCACCTTGCGGCGACGAATCAAGGACGGGAACCTCCTCCTGCTGCTGCTGTCGATGTGACTGCGCCGGCGGTACGGAGGGGACACGGCTCTCCTGCTCGAGCCTCAACTGCCGTGTCACAGCGCCGCCGCGTGTGCGTCGCGGCTTTGGTGGAAGAGGAAGCGCCACGGCGACGATCGTCGTTGTCGTTGTTGTCGCGGTCGTCGACGGGGACATGGCATGGCGCCGTGTGCCTTCGGCCGCGGCAGCGGCCGCCACCGCCGCCGCCGCGCACGCCACGTTGGCTGCTGTGCTGCCACCCGACACGACGCTGCTGTTCCCGGCTGCGGCGGCCGCCTCACGCACCATGGCCGCCAGTGTTGGCGCGCTTACCACAACGGCCACCGTGCCCTCCGGCACTGCACTCGGATGCTCCAGCATAGTGGACATGTTTGCCAGCACGACAGGGGCCTCGGCAGTGCCCTCAGGCGGTGTCGCTGGCACAGACGAGAAAATGTCGTCGCTGTTGTTGTTGTGGTGGTGGTGGCAGTGGTTCATCTCACCACCGCCCATCGTGGCCGCAGGCATCATGGTGGAGGCGGTGGCCACAGCCAGGCCGCCAGCCGGGACGGTGCCGCTCTCCCCGCTCGTTGCATCGTTCGTCCAGCCGGGCAAGAGGAAGTTCGGGTTAGCGCTCGCCGATTCCGCCCGCAACGTCGCACCGCTGTTGGCGTCACTATCACTACCGTTATGATTACCATGAGTGTTACTGCCTTCACCTCCGGGTGGCGCGGCCGCGACCACGTCAAGGCCAAGCCGCGTTGCCTCCGTCGCGCCGACAACGACGACGACCTCGGCAGCGGTGCTCTCCTCTCCGTCCACCACGGCGGACGCGGCGGGGACGGTAATGACTGGCATGTGCGACAGCGTGGCGGCCACCTCCCTTGGCGTGTGCGTGTTGAGGAATGCAATGGCGGCCGCAGCCGCTGCGTCGCTGCTGCCGTCACCAGCGGACACCACGGAGGCTGTTGTCGTGCCGCCAGTGGCTGTGGTGGTGACCATGGCCGGTACCGTTGTCATGGTAAGCGTGCTGCCATTGGCAAGGTTGGTATTGTTGTTGTTGTTGTTGGTGGTGGTCGAGGACTCCGCGTGTGCCGAGGCGGGGAGGTAGTTCAACGCGACAGACAGAGGCGCGCCGACGGGCTCCATCGTGCCTTCCCTCTGTCTGCCCTTCTCTCCCGCTGTCCTGATATGAAGACAAGAAGGAGAGGAAGGCCAGCTGATGAAGACGCCACAGTACGCGATTGCTTGTGTGTGTGTGTGTTCGAGTGAGGAGAACGGAAAGACCGCGTGTGTGCGTGTGCGTGTATGAATGAGGAGACTCGTCCTACTACGGCAGTTGCAAGAAGAGAAGCGGAAGTTAAGGGAGAGAAGAGGAGAGGAGGAAGGCAGAAGAGATGAAAAGAAAGATTCCAAGGTGCTGCGGGTGGAGGGGAAGGAGAGGGCGAAGGAGAAGGGACTGTGCCATGCGTGGCGAACTGGTGCTCCTGACATCGTAGGGGTACTCTATGGGTTGTCTAGCACTTTGCCCTCTTCCTCCTCCTCGCAGGAGCGGCGGCTGAACCCCAAGG
>JASAOB010002556.1:0-22430 GCA_030849825.1 Herpetomonas tarakana | reverse complement strand
CGAACTTGACGCCCTGCATTGGGGGCAGCGGCGGGGCATCCTTCACGAGCTCCTTGCACAGGTCCTTCGCCTTGAAGGACTCGACTGGTTGCTCGTGTCCGTGGGACATGATGAGGTAGAGAGAATGAGGTGTTGAGATGTTGAGGTGTAGGAAGAACGACAAAATGAATAGCGGAGGGGAGAAGGGGAGTTAACGATAGAGCGGGCTGTCTTGTAAGGAGGCAGAATAGAGACAGATAGAAAGAGAAGCGGTAAGAGTGCGTGGTGGGGGAGTTGATGGAGAAGTCATGTCATCCTCCAGTTTCCCTGCGCACACACTCGCACACATGCATGCATGCACACATTTCATTTCCTTCTGCTGTCAAGTGCCTATCCATCTTCCACTTTTTCAGTCGTTGCTCTCACCCGTAAGGAGGTACATGTCGCTTTTCAGCCCATGGAAAGCGAGGCAAGAGATAGACTGAAGGAATGGGTAGGAGAGAGGAGGAGAGGTGCAGGCTCCCTTCCTCTACCTCCACCCCGCACATAGCCAAGACACCACACTCACCCAGCAGGTGGTTTGAGAAACTCCACAAAGCGGTTCAGCATCGTCTTGCGCTTTGGGCCGCCGCCGCCGCCGCCGCCGCCGCTACTGCCATGCACGCTCGTTGTGTTGAAACCGCTGCTGCTGTGGGGGTGGCTCCCTATGCCGCCTGCACCGGGCAGTCTCTCGTCCTCTAACACGCACGAGGACAGCAGCCCCAGCGGCACCAGCCACAGGAACACGAAGAAGGAAATCGTCGAGAAGAAGGAGGTGTAGTACATGAGCCGGATCGAGAGCCAGTACCACACAGCACTCTCCGCAAAGACCAGCAGAACCGTCACGCAGAGCACCGGGTCGTTAAGGGAGCGGATGAACGGGAAGCCACGCATCAAGCGCAGGTAGAGCAAGTTGAGGACGATGCTCACGCAGCTACGCCACCAGCTCAGTCGATCGATGAGCAGGATGGACAGATGCACCACGAGGTTGACGATAACGAGCAGTCGCAACGCGGAGCGGGCCTTTGTCGGGTACTCCTCTGCGAGATCGGCCACGTACATCAGCCCGCAGGCGACACACATGCACAAGAGAATGATAGTCACGGCCATCATGACCACCGTGACGACGCGGTAGGGGCCGAACGCCGCGTAGGCCCGGATGCGCGTGGGTGGCACCTCCTCGTAGTGGTACTCGGCGTAGCGAGGCATGGCCGGCCTAGCGAAAGCTTCTTTGGGGAGGGGAAGGAGGGGGTATTCTCTACGTGGCTCCTCTCTCTAGCTCCACACGTGCAGTGATGGGTGTGTGTACTGGGAAGATGGTCTTCCTCGCCTTTGCACTACTTCCTGTGTTCCGCTCACAACCGTCCCAAAAAAAGCACACAAGCGCAAGCCCACAGCGCGATGCACGGATGGACGGAGAATAGCAGGTCAGCACCGACAGTCACGGTGCAGCGCGGACTGTGATCGCTCTGCTATCTCACTCTCTCGTCCTTCTGCTTGTTTGCTTCACTTGGTCCGTCTGGTGCTACGCTACGCTGCGAGAGAGAGAGCAGCAAGGTCAGTTCTAAAAGATGGGAGAGAGGGGGGGGGGGTCCATCGTGGGAGCCTGTGTATGCGAGTTCCGGCAAGGAACACGGCGACATGGTAACGCCATCTGTTCATCCCCACCGCCCGGGACAATAGAGGAGAGAAGTAGTACGGAGGGACACAGAGAGAGAGGAGTCAGGGAAGCAAAGGGGAGAGAGCCGCGAGCACAGGAAACGGCAGAGGTGGAGCGCCACCATCTCCACCGTTCCGTCCCGTTGGCACCTCCTCCCATCTCTCCATCTCTCCCTGACACTCTCTCACTCTGCCTCCCTCGTACACTGCATCGTTCACCATCATGATCGAGGTCATTCTGTGGAACACCCGTGAGGGTTGCAATAACCAGGAATAGAGAGGACTAGCTTCTCTCTGGCACCAGAAGCAGCGAGTTGAGGCTGCTATCGGCGGGGGAGGGGGGAAAGAGAAGGGCGTTGGTGCCATCGGTGTGCGTGCGCGTGACTACCTCGCGAGGCTCCCGCGTCGCACCACCCGCCCCGTCGCCCCCCTTCCCATGTCGGGCAGCCGTGCCGCCTAGAAGTCCTCCGTCAGGGAGAACTTCTTGGTCGTGCCCTCCGAGCTCATGACACCAGCCTTCTGGTACTCGCTAACCTTCTTATCGAGGAAGTTCGTCTTGCCCTGCAGCGAGATCATCTCCATGAAGTCGAACGGGTTCGACGAGTGGTAGTACTTCTCCTCGCCAAGCGACACAAGCAGGCGGTCCGCCACAAACTCAATGTACTGCCCCATCAGCTGCGAGTTCATGCCAATCAGCCGCACCGGCAGCGCGTCGCAGATGAACTCGTGCTCAATGTCCACCGCAGCCGTGATGATCTCCAGCACGCGCGACCGCGGCAGCTTGTGCTTGATGTGGCTGTTGTACAGCAGGCACGCAAAGTCCGTGTGCAGGCCCTCGTCGCGCGAGATCAGCTCGTTGCTGAACGTCAGCCCAGGCATCACGCCGCGCTTCTTCAGCCAGAACAGCGCGCAGAACGAGCCCGAGAAGAAGATGCCCTCCACAGCGGCGAACCCCAGCAGGCGCTCCTGGAAGCTCGCGTCGCTCCCGATCCAGCGCATCGCCCACTCCGCCTTCTTCTGGATGCACGGGATCGTCTGGATCGCGTGCAGCAGGTGCAGCTTCTCCTCGCTGTCCGTGATGTACGTGTCCAGCAGCACAGAGTACGTCTCCGAGTGGATGTTCTCCATCATCAGCTGGAACCCGTAGAACGCGCGCACCTCGGGGATCTTCACGTCGCTCATGAACCGCAGCCCAAGGTTCTCCACAACGATGCCGTCGCTCCCGGCAAAGAACGCGAGCACGTGCTTGATGAAGTGCCGCTCGCCGTCGTTCAGCTTCACCCAGTCCTGCATGTCGTTGCCGAGGTCGATCTCCTCCAGCGTCCAGATGCAGCTCTCCTGCTCCTTGTACTTGCGCCAGATGTCGTGGTACTGGATCGGGAACAGCACGAAGCGGTAGGGGCTGTCCTGCAGCAGCGGCTCGTCCGCCGCGTCCGTCACGACGCCGGCCGGCGCCTGCGAGATGTCCGTCGTCGCGGCCTTGCACGTGAGCTCGCCGGGAGCGGCAGCTGGCGCCGCGGCCTCAGCGGAGCCGGTGCTGTCGCGCGTCGCGTCGCCCAGCGGCGCAGCCTCGCGTCCGCGCTTCGCAGGCGCAACGGGCATGGGGTGCATCGCTTCCGACATGGTGGGGATGGTGGGGATGGTGGGTAACGGAGAGAGCTGCGGGCTTTCGAGGGGTAGAGGGTGGTGGTGTTAGTAGGGTATCTATGGGAGGCGTGGGCGAGAGTTATTATGTCTGATGGGAGGAGTGGAGGGGAGGGAGCACTGGGTAGTCGTTGTTGTTGTTCGTTCCTCGTTGTGAAAGCTCATCATGGGAAGCTTCTGAGGAGGAATCATACTCTTTCTTCTCCTCTCCGTCACTTTTCAGTCTTGCTCTGCTGCTTTGCATCAAGTTCAATGCGCTCTCTCTCTCTCTTAATCTCTCTCTGTTGCTGCTTCTTAGTCGGCTAGGTGCAAGACACTTACAGGTGTTCATTCGAGTACGCTCTCCCCTTTACTCGTTGAACCCCTCAGAAGCAGGCGAGAGGGGTCCTCTAGTGCTCTGTTCGTTGAAGCTTGCCTCTGGGCGGTGATGACACGGCATCCCTGTCCTCCTTGGGTGGGATGTCACACATGACCCACACCGCACCTGGCACCGTGCTGTCGACGCGGCCGGCGGCAGCATCTCGAGTAGCTGCAGAGCCGTTCCCTCCCCTCTTCGCTGGCCTGCGCTTTCCCATCGCGTCGTTGTCCTTCTCGTCGGCATCCGTGGCGGCGGCAGAGACAACACGAAACGGACCAGGCGCCTCGCGGGGAGGCCGCACCGCCATGCACCGGATGCTGCCCCCTGGTTCTGAGACAACAAAGACGGACTGCCCGGCGATCACAGGCTCCTCCGCGAGGCACCGTACAGTGATGCGAAGCTTGGTGGGGTCCGAGTCGACAGGATCCAGCTCGTCCTCCTCCAGCGAAGCTGCCGTGGCGTGGGGGACGGTGCTATCCCTGCCATCTTCTCCCTTCCCGTACTCCCTCGCCGACACATCCTCCGCTGCCTCGCACGGCACGAGCACTTGGAAGCAGCCTTCGAAAGGGGAGGCGGCACAAGGGCCACAGAGCACGCCGTGCCGTACGCGTGCCACCGTCAGACTCACCATCACGTTGAGCTGAATGTCACCGTGGGCGTTGCATTGGCGCACTGTGTCCGCGTGCGGCTCAATGCTGCTGATGTGGACAACAACAAATGGATCAGCGGCCTCCTCTTCCCCCTTTGACGAGGAGATGACCGCCGAGGAAGTGCCTGTCTGCTGTCGTTGCAGCTCCTCCACCTCCTCTGCGGAGAATGCATAGGGCTTGTGCAGGAGCTTCTTGAGCACAAACTCGTGAAGGGCAGCCTTGGAGCGGATGTGCTGCACGGGCAGCTGCACGGTGATCACCTTGGTCAAGCGCAACGAGTGGCAGAAGCGGGCACGCGCCAATGTGTAGAAAAGAGACGGGGCCTCGAGAAACGCCTTGGCAGCGGCGGCCACCGCGGCAGATGTGGTATCCCCCTCGTTCTCTGTCTGGTGCTTCGCCTTCTTGTGCGAGGTGCGCTTCGTGCCCGCTGCTGGCATTGGGAGAGGATCGAGTGGAGCCTGTGTGTGTGAGAGAGCGAGGAAGGGAGGAGGGGGGGGGGATCCTCATACCCAAGAAATGAACGATGGAGAGAAGGGGGAGACAGGGAATGAAGCAGTGCACGCGTACATATGCTGAAGAGATCAGCGGTACACATCCCCTCATGTTGCTGCTGCCATTGCCGTACTGGGGGGGGGGGGTACCCCTTCCGTGAGTGTCTGTCAGTCGGTGTGTCGTTCCGGATGGAGGAGAAGGAGGGAGTTTGAAGTCCGAAGGGGAAGGATGGAGATGGTGACGTAGTGGTTGAAAGTCAAGAGAAGAGAGAGTGGCAACGGCGCCGCCACAAAGGGGAAGGCGCTGACACACACACACACAGAGAGAGACAGAAGGAGAAGGTAAGGAAGCGTACAGAATCGAGGGTGGAGACGAGAGAGGGGAAGGGGTAAGGAAGGCGGCACAGGGAGGGGGGGGAGGGGGAAGGGTGTGGGGGATGCCGACCTCACCACAGTGGGGAGGCTGACAAGATGTCTGCTTCGACGGCATGCACCAGCTCTCTCTCTCTCTCTCTCTCTCTAACTTTCCCTTCTCCCTCCGTCATCGATAGCGCCACCATTGCTGCCGCTACCGTTGTTGCTGCTGTCATCATCGCTCAGCTGCTGCTCGGGGTCGTCGTCGTAGTCTGCGTAACCGTCGCCGTCGTAGTCGAGCCCATCTTCCCAGGCGTACTCCATGGCATCACGGATATCCACAATGCTATCTGGGTTCTCCTGCCACGTGCGCAGCACGCAGTTGAAGTACTCGCCAGTCAAGGGATCCCAGAACATGTTGCGCGAGAAACTGTAGTACATGTCGCTCCTGTCGTCGTACAGCCAGTCGGTGGCACCGTCGATGGAGACACCCAGCTCGGCGGCGGTGAGGTAGGCGGGGTCGTAGTCCCTGTCAAATATGTGCGCCAGGCGCTTGTGCTGCCGCCGTGCCGCGCGGTACTCGACAGTCTCTTGCTGGCCCGCCAAGGCGGCGGCGCCACGGCGAGGCGGTGTTGGTGTCTCGCTCACGTGCGCAAAGCTGCCCTGATGCGATGGGCCTCTCGGGCCGGCGAGACTGCTGCTGTTGCGCCTGTTGGGATTGACATGGGTGTATGTGCTAGATAGTGCGGGTGCTCCGAGTGGCCGCCCTGACGCCGTCTTACCACCCGGCTTGGAACGCGCGATGGTGTGCTGCAGGGTGAAGCCGCCACCGCCGTTCCGCTTGATGGGCTTGCCTGGGTCGCCCTCGCGGGTGATGGTCACGCCGTTCATCTCCCTTGCAGCAGCAGCAGCAGCAGCCGGTCCCAGGATGCCGCTTACACTGGCGAAGGTGTTGCCAAGGTTGGCCGATGCGGCGTTTCGCGAGCGGTGGTACCCGGCGACGGAGCCGCCGCCGCCCTCGCCCACCGCGGCTGTGGTGCGATCCTCCATGATACTCTGCACAAAGTTCTCCGCAGCCTCTTCGACTCGCTTCCGTCGCCGCTCCTCCTGCAGCTGGAGACGGGCCTTGGTGCGAATTTGGTGGATATAGCTATACATGGCGAACGCCATGAAGAAGCACAAGGCATGCAGCGCGGTGGCGGCGATGTAGGCGTCATAGCCCCAACCGTAGTACCGATCGCAGGCCGCCTTGCTGTGCTCCTCGTGCCGCGCCACACATACCTTGCGGTCGCAGCGGACATAGAAGTGGAAGAGGACGCAGTTGATGATGCCGGCCACCGTGGTGGCCAGGAAGATCCACACGATCCAGACGAGTGCCTTGTGGCGTGTTGGCCGACACGCAACGTGAATGTTCAGACACAAGGACACTGCCTGGCCTAGCAGGTGGAAGATGCCCATGGTCCACATGGACCCAATGTAGCCCCGCGCCATGCCTCGGCTCACCGAGCAGACCGTCTGGCCCGTCACCGCGTCCGTCAGCGTCCGGGTGAAGAAGGAGGAGGAGCGCCGCGTGCACTGCCGAAGCACTCGCTCGTGGCACGTGACGAAGATGCCCATGCCCCGGAAAAGGCCCTCGTACCGCACCACCTGCCAGTCCGTCGAGCTCATGCTGAAGAGGAGGCAGAAGATGGCGAAGGTGGACACCACCAACAGGAACACGGCGAAGCGGCCGAGCACGTTCACCGCGTTGTACTTCTGCTCCTTGTACAGCAGGAACTCCTCCAAGGTGCTTCGCGTAAACCTGCTGCGCTGCTTCTTTGTCAGCTCCACCGTGCTGTAGCCCATGCGATGCCGCAGTAGCAGAACACGCGGTACGGCGCCGCTGTCGCCGTCTCGCGCTGCTGCCTGCTGCACACGCGCTCCCTCCTCTGCGCTCCCCGCTGCTGTTGTTTGCGCCGCGGCTGACCCGGTGACGCCACTGGCGTCGTTCTCCCGCCGGGAGACATCTCCATGGATAGATGCTGCGGGGCCCTTGCTGCCTCTTGCCTGCTCGCACGCGGACTGCGGGTCCACTTCGGAGAACACCGCTGCCTCGGGGGACGGCACGGCCGCCGGCCCTTCATTCGATGTCCTCTCCTGCGGTTGTGGCTGCTGTTGTTGCTGCTTCTGCTTTTTGGAAGACAACAACGCTGCTGCTGCGGTGGTGGTGATGGTGGTCCCGTCCGACGCTTGCATGTCGCCACTGTCAAGCTCGACACCGTAGGTGCCACCACGAGAGGATCGCGTCGGCGTGGTGTGCGGAGTGTGTCTCCCCCCGCTGCCCAGGAAAGAGAGAGGAGCGCCCTTTTGTTCTTTCGCGAGGGGGAGAGAGTGTGTGTGTGTGTGTGAAGTGGTGCGTGCCGTAGCGAGTGTCCGGGGGACGGCTCCGAGGGGGGGACGGCTCCGAGGGAGGGAGGAGGAAGGTGGCTGCTTCTCACCTCTTGTTCTCTAGACGAAAGGAAACAGAGGACCGTGCTTGGCCTTCCCCGTGCCTTCACACAGGCGCACAAATACTTGTGGAGAAGGGAGACCCTGTTCAGATGCTGCCCCACCGCATGGATAGAAGGAGGAGAGGAGAGGAGAGGAGAGGAGAGGAGAGGAGTTGTTATCATTCCCTGTTCCATCTTTGCCCCACTCCTCCTTCCGTCCTCCTTCACTTCACTATCTGATCGGGTGACGCGGCAACCCACGGTGCGAGCAGTAGTGACAGCAATAGCAAGAATGATACGGAGAGGTTCATTGAGGTTCGTGTTGGGCTCCCCACGAAGGAGAGTAGAGAGCAGAGAGAGAGAGAGAGCAGAGGGTGTGGGGAGGGGAGTAGGCGAGGGGAGTGGGGATGTTTGAACACAGAAGGAGAAAAGAGTAGTCATCTCACTGGGATCATTCTGTCAGCGAGACACTCGCCACGCTTCGGGGGAAGCCAAAGGCAAAGCCACAACAGGAGAGCTTGCCTAACGCGTACCGGGAGCTGCATCGTTTGTGGTTTCCCCACAGAGATTACCGCCGCCAGTAAGGCAGTCCGCGACGGCGTCCCACAGGACTGCAGTTGTTGATGGAAGCGCGCCGCCGCCTTCTGGCACGGGCTGCGTTGCGCGCTCGTCCTGCGCAGCGGGCAGATCGCCTGGAGGGCCTCCCTGCGGCGCCACGTACTCGTACAGCGACGGCTCTGGCGGGTGACGAGATCCTGTGGGTGGCAACGGCGACGTGTCCGTCACTGACGATGCGGCGGACACACGTGTGGCAACCACCTCCACCAGCCCCAAGAGTGCTTCCGCCATGTGCTCCTGCTTCGTGTAGTCGCCTTGTAGCATGACTGAGCGCTCAAGAACCTGCAGCAGGCGCCGCTGCAGCTCCGCCTCCGCTAGCCTCTGCGCAAGGACCTCTGGACTGTGATGCTCCATCGGCAACAATACTTTGTGGCCTTTTGTTGTCGTCTTTTACAATGATCTGTTCATCTGCGGTATGCGTGAGGGATCTTGGCGTGCGTCGTCGACGGTGTGGTGCTGCCTGCGCAAGGAGAACGGAAAGGAGGAAAGATAGGAGGGGAGGAGAAGCGGTTGTGAGCACACCCTTCCTGCGTCTGCCTGTGCGTCACAAGCACTACAGAGCACACACACACACACCGTACCTCCTCCTCACCCATCTCCACCAGCACCACGCCACGGGTGAGCGGACACGGGGGAGATGGGACGTGTAGTCCATCCATCAATATCCTCATCGTCAGCTGCCCTTTGATGATGACGGAGGAGGGAAGGAGGTGGAAAGGCATACAAGACAAGACCTGCGCGGACGGAACCCCGTCTGCGCAGCGTCGAGCTATATCACGCCTCTTCTTCCTCTGTCCTCTTTGGACATTCATTCTGTGTTTTCGGGAGGAGGAAGGGGGGGGGAGATGGGGTACCGTCCCCCTACGATAGCACACGTTCGTACACTCAGAGAAGAGGATAAAGAAAAGAGGGGGGAGAGTAAAGATAGATTAGGGGGGGGGAGATACGCTACCTTTGGTTGGGTTGGGGGGGGAGGGGGGAGGAGGATGGTTCGTTGGTTGGCTCGCTCTGATAGGAGGGGTAGGGGGCAGTCATCGAACCGCGAAAGTACGGAAAGGAAGAGAACAACGAGAGGAGACGGACGCGGCGCAGGGAAGGGGAGGGGGGAGGGGAGGGGGATACTAAAAGGGAGCGGCTCACCCCCACCTTCATCACACCAGATACGGGTAGCACAGTGGTTTGAATGCCTCTCTCTCTATCTCTCTCTCTCCCCCCCCTTTCCCTCCGCCTTTGACGGTGTCGTGCTGGCCTGTCGTCGTGCTCCTCGGTCATGCACTTCCTCGCCCTAACGCACTACTCCTGCTTCTTGTAGGGGAAGACCTGCTTTGGGTAGGCCGCGCGCCAGGTGTCCTCGTTCACCTGCGAGTAGTCCCAGTCCTTGGCGCACTCCTTCGCCCACCACACCCGCCGCATCATCGCGGTCTCATGGTTGCTCGCCACGTTCGGGTACCACAGCGGCGCCAGCGACGCCCCGCAGCAGAAGCCGAGCACGGAGAAGCCCGTAAACGTGGAGAAGAGCACAAAGTATGTGTTTTGGCGCCGCATGAGGACGTACCAGCTGCCCACGACGGTGGAGAGCGCCGACACGGTGGCCGCGAAGGTGAGCTGGCGGCGGCGCTGGCTGAACTGTCTGCCCCACACTCCACCCTCGCGCTCAAAGCGGCGAATGTCGCTGGGGTACATCATGGGAAGGTCAGCTACGACAATTTTGTGTCGCTCCTCGCCCTCCAGGATCTTGTTGAAGCTCATGGGCCCAATATCTCTGCTTTCCTCTGTGTGTGTGTGGGTGTGGGTGGGTAGTTTTGAGTTGTACTATGGCGCGCGTGGGGGGGGGGGGGGGGTTCCTACTAACAAAGAAGAAAGATGAGAGAAAGTGGGAGAGAAGGTGTGGGAGGAGGAAGGTGGTGGTGAGCTAGAAGGAATAAAAGAAAGAAAAGGAGGAGGTTTTAAGGAGTAACGGTAGGAAGTCGCGAGCAAAAACGAGTTTTGGTTCGGTGTCACTTTCGTCTACAAGAGCTAAGAAAAAGGGAGGAGAGAGAGGAGGAAGATGAGGGATGTATGTGGTGTGCAAGAGTGCAGACGACGTGTCATTCAGTAGAGCTCATCCATCCCCACAATGATCATGGCAACGGAAAGGCGAGCCAACTACATACGAGCCAATTCCGTTTGGCTCTAGACCCCCTCTCTCCCCCTCCCCTCGTTCATGTGTGTGTGTGTGTCCGTGTCTTGTGCGCGATCGTGCGGTGGGGGGGGGGGGGGGAGAGGGGGGGTACTAGGCTGTAATGCATCCTTACAAGTGGGTTGAGAGACCATTATAGCACGTGAACAAAGACACACGTACAGGTGAAGACGGGCACACTTCGTTCCGCCTTTCCCAGTGCAGGTCACTTGCCTCCCTCACAGTGAAATGAATCGATAGAGAAAACAGAGTTCATGAGGTGGCGCGTGCAACACACACACACACACAACTGAGTGTATGCCCGATCCATGACATCCCCTTCGCCTCCCCCACCCCTTTCTCTGTTTCAAATCTTCTTTGGAGAACTGCCTCGTTCTTCACCGTCGGCCGCGGGGGCTGCGAGAGCGACGGCGACGATCCCGCGAGTCGTCGCGGTGATGCTCGCGGCGGGGGGGAGTAGAGGAGCCTCGACGGCGATCGCGGTCACGATTGCGGTCTCGGTCACGATTGCGGTCACGATCACGATTGCGGTCACGATCACGATCACGGTGACGACGTTCATAGCTGTGGCTGCGGCTGCGGCTGCGGTGGTGGCGGCGGTCGCGCTCCCCACGCTCCCTCGAGTCGTCCCGCCGACGCTCCCCACGATCCCTCGAGTCGTCCCGCCGACGCTCTCCACGATCCCGCGAGTCGTCCCGCCGACGCTCCCCACGTTCCCTCGAGTCGTCCCGGCGTCGCCCTCGACGATCCTTGTCGACCTCCGGCGAATCATCGCGGTCCCGTCGGCGTGGGGCAACGAACTCGCTGCGACAGTCCCGCACAAAGTGCCCTGGGCGGCCGCAGCGATGGCAAAGCATCGCGTCGCCGCGGATGTTGCCGCCACGATATCCGTGATCGCCGCCACCGCCGCCGCCGCCGCCGCCGCGTCCTGGGCAACGCGAGGGTGGGTGCCCGGGTTGTCCGCACTTTGGGCAGATTCGTGGTTTGATGACAATCTCGATGGCGCTCCCGCCAATCTCCTGTCCACTCTTTGCCACCGCGCGGCCCATCTCGTCCGCCGACCCAACGTTGACAAACGCAATGCCCTTGCCCGCATCGAGAAACATGTCAACAACGGTGCAGTCAGCCGCGCTGAAGAATGCGCGGAGGGCGTCGTCGGTGATGTCGGCAGGCAGGCCCGTCACGTACAAGCGGTTGTCGTGGCTCACCTGCCGCTTCCGCTCAATCTCCAGCTCCGCCCCGTTGAGGGCCTGTCCGCGCTTCGCCACAGCCGCCTCCACCGCGGCCGCGTCCACAAAGCTGACAAAGGCGTGCCGGCGGCTCAAGTCTGGGCTAACGTACACGTTCGTGATGACGCCGCAGTCTGCAAAGAAGTTGCGGAGTTGATATCCCGTCGTCCCCGGCGCGAGGCCCAGCACGGCAACCTTGAAGGCGTCGCGGCCTGCCCCGGCACCACTCCCAATACCGCCTCGATCACCGGCACCGGCCGCCGCACCGCCCTCCTCGGTGTGACCGCCGCCGCTGCCCACGCCGAACTCCTTGGTGACAGCGCCATCGTCGCCGCGCGCGCTCTGCTCCGCAGCCGCTCCTGCCGCTTTCTCCTCGGTCCTGGCGACCGTGAGCGGCGCGCCGTCCGTGAACTCCACGCCCGACAGCAGCAGCGCCTCCGCGGCGTCGCCAGCGTTGTGGAACGTCACCAGAGCGGCATCGCCCGCCACGTCAGGCAGCGCGACGGCAGCGACATCGCCAACACGGGAGAAGAATCCCTCCACGGCCTCTTTTGGCGTGTTGGCAGGGAGGCCGGCAACGCGGACGGTGTTGGCCGCGATCGGCATGCTTGCGTCACACGGGAGTGCACAAACGTGTGTCTGTGAGTGGGAGGCCGTCGGTCCTTTCAAACCGCTGTTCCTTTTGTCTTGACGAGGATTTGCCGCGTCCCTTCCTCTCCTTCTTGTGTTTGCTATCGCCTGGCACCCGCTGCTGCTGTTGTCGTTGTTGCTATCGATATTTCTTGTCCGCCCCGCTGATTGTACCTCTCTTGCGGGGAATGTCGAGCTCCAGGAGTAGTGCCTAATAGGGGATGTAGGTATGCTAAGCTGCTGCGTGTGCACCTGGAGCACCAGGGGAGAATGCGTATGGGGGGAGGGGAAGGAGAGAGGAGACATGCCACATCTCGTAGTCGCGTGAGTGTCTGGTGTAGCGGGACAGGCGTCCCACTTGGTCGGCGTATGTGTACTTCGTGAGTGTGCCGATGCGGCATCCTCCTCAGCTGCGGGCATAGCACACATGCTATGACACTTCGCCGGTTCGCCTCTGGCGTTGCGAGCCAATCCGGAAAAGTCAAGGCTGCCGGAAGGGGAAAAGCGGTACCTGGAAAGCTGCTCCTTTGGTGTTGCCCTCGTTGCCTGTTCTTCACTTTTCGCTGTGTGTGTGTGTGAGAGAGAGTATGTGGGCATGTACGTGCGCGCTGTCGTCATCGAGGCACCCGTCACCCTCCCCAGTGGATATCAGCATTTGCGGCGACGGAGAGCGAGGAGAAAGGCATCGCTGCCCAGGCCGTCATCGTCGACGCCGACACGATATCCCTTCTCGCCTCCGCCCCCGCGAAGCCGGCGCACGACAGAGAGGAGCGCCTTCTTCCCCCGCCGCCTCCATCGCCGCAGCATCGCACCAGAGCGCTCCTCCACAGCGAACAGCAGCTCGAAGTCGTCGTGTGTCAGCAAATGCAGCTCCCGCTGCGAAGCGCGCACCAGGGCATAATCGATGCCCTCTGGCCTGTACACCTCTCTCTCCTCCTTCCCCTGCCCTACAGTGTTGCTGCCTCCCGGTAGGTACCGCGACGACGCGGGTGGTGCCGTGGGGCCACCGCCGCCAGCCGCCGACCGTCGCCGCCGCTCCGCGTGCTCGCTGGGCGTGAGGAACAGATTTGGGTCCTTGGTGTAGTTCAGCCACACCAGTGCCGCCGGTTGCTCACCCATCGTTGACGCTGCTGTGTGCCGTCTGCCGTCCGGCACCCGCATTCTTGTGTCCAGCCTATCAAAACGGTAGGGGCAGAGGGCATGGCCCGCGGCATCCACCCCCGTTGTGGCATCGGGCATGGCAGACACCCCGCCCCATCCTTGCGAAAGCGCGTTGACCGCTGCCGTGAACAGCCCCCTCTGGTGGTTGTCTCTGCCGCCACCGCTCTTGGTAAATGGCGCAGGAGAGAGACAATCCCTCGTGCGCCACGCCAGGGCCTCGATGGGGAGCCGAAGGAGGCGCAGCCACCGCTGCCACATCGCGGCACCCATCTCACCCACCCCCTGCCCATCCAACACATGAGGAGGAGGAGGCGGGGAGGACGGCAGCTGGGCCACCGCAATGGGTGTGTGCCGTTTTTGGAATCGATTGATACCCGTCATGGCCGCGTACGCGTCAATGAACACCGTCACGTTCACTGTCGGCATCTGAGGTGGTACGGTCTTGTCGTCGTGCTGCTCCTGCTCGCCCAGCAACACGGCCCCGATGTTCTTCGCCAGGCAGGACGAACGTGTCGCCGTCGCTGCTGCTGGCGACGACGTGGCCGCCTCTGCATCCGCCACGATCTGCTGGTGCAGACGTTGCAGGGCATCGCTGCCGGGGTAGTTGGCCGCCGTGACAGCCACGGAAACCACCACGGACAGCAGCATGGCCATGTAGAGTGCCAGGAGAGTCAATCGGTGCAGCGCGTGAAACAGCCAGCGGAGGAGCGAGTAACTTCTCGCTACACGTCCTCCTCGCTTGCCCTTCTCCTGCTCTCCCTTGTCGTCACCACGATCATCATCATCATCATCATCATCTTCGGCCACGAGAGCGGCGACGGGGGCAAGCAGCCATGGGACGGCCACCAGAACAAACCGCAGTTCCTTGTGTGGCAGAACGCTATAGCAGGCGATGAACAGGAGTGACGGCAGCAGCACCGGCTCAAACTCCGTGGCAACGCTCAGCAGTTTGCCGCCAGGCATCCATGAGAGTAAGCCCCGGCGGCGCGCCGCACCATGTCCCCCACCGCCGCCACCACTGCCGACGACCTTCCGAAAGACAAAGGAGAGCAGGGCTAGCAGGCGGAGCGCGAGGTGCAGCGCTGTGCAGGCGCCAAGAGCGAGGACGGCGGGGTAGACGCACAGCAACGCCCGTGCAAGCGTCTTGGACCAGTACCAGTGCCACGGCATCACGCCCCACTCCGCCGAGCGGTTCTCCTTAGTGTTGAAGAAGAGCACAGAGCCCTCCGGCCACAGCCAGCGGCCCCAGAGGAAACTGTCGAGTCCAAGCGCAGTGGTGCCAACGCACACGCCCGCGGTGGCGAGCCCAATGGCAATGCCGTGATGGAGGCCGAGTCCTACCCTGCCGGCTCTCTTGCCAGCCTGGGGACCAGCACAGGCGCCGATGAGGACGGCGTACAGCCCATAGGGAGCCAGCAGCACCAGCAGGTCGCACCGGAACAACGCCGCGCCGGCGGTCAGCGCAGCGACCGCGCTGCCCATCCGCCCCATCAGCGTCTGCTGCAGCGCGATGTTGCAGAAGAGGAGGCCAAAGGTGTTGGGCAGCGGGCGGCTGGCGTACAGAACTAGATGGAACTGAGCAGCACAGAGGTAGAGGAAGACAGCTCCCCGTGAAGAGCGATGCGAGTGCGAGGGGAAATCCCTCTTCCGCGGCTCATCCCCGGCCTGCTTGGCTGGCCTGTCGCCGCTACTGCGGCCCCTCCCCTCCCTCCGGCTTCTGTCCATTGCGGTGGCGACAAGAAGCAGGGAAAGCAGCACCAGTGTGGCGAGGGACAGCCGGCACGCGTGGGAGGCCAGCATGGGTCGCTCCTGCATCAGCAACGGCAGCACGCCGCCGCCGCCCGCTGAGGACCTCGCGGACGCTGTCAAAGGGGAGATGAGGCGAGGGGCGAAGGGACGGAGAAGGACCAGTAGGGGCAGGGCGACCAGCGACACCGCCCAGGCGCCAAGGAAGGTGCGCGGGACCACACCCGGGTACCGGTGGTGGTCGAAGCGGGCGGCATCGGTTTCGTACAGGAAGTCGTGCATTGCCTGCATGTTGAAGCTCTCCTCCACCTTGGTGAAGGGGCAGTACACCTCAACAGCGACGACGAGCACCGCCAGGAATGCAAACGCCCACAGCCGCTTGGCACGCTGGCTCGCCATATGTTGAAGGAGGGGGGACTAGGCTCACTAAAGGAGTGGACGGGCACAGGACAGAGAGAGAAGGAAGGAGGGAGAAGCCCAAAGGAGTATGGAGAGATGTGTGCTTTTGCGAATGGGGTGCCGCGTGAGGGACGACACTGTTTCTCGTCGATGAGGAAGCAGTAACACCCCCTTCCTTCCTCTGGTGTAGTGCTGCGGTCCTCCGTCCTTTCAAGAGCCGTCTGTTCGAGCTGGAGCAGCAAGGAGGGGGGAGATGCAATGAAACCAAGCAAGAGAGACACGAAGGAGGAATCAGAGCACGCATAACGGTAGTAATCATGATAATAGGCAATAAATGTGTAGAGTCGATTTCAGCGAGAGAGGGAAGTTGGCTCGCGTGCATTGCTTGAGCAGGAGCCGAAGGATCCCTATTGTTCCCACGCACCTTCACACAAACGGCCAATCGTGGTGGTCTTCCCCACTGTCACAGTCCTCCTCCTCTTCGGGTACGGGAGCCGACGCGCTTCGCTCCACCTGCAGCGAGCTCCGCACGTCCCGCAGCCCTTCCGTGTAGTTGTCCAACATGTGCAACGCGAGCATGGGTCGCATGAGGAACATCTGGTGCATCACACGGTGGCCGCGAGGGACCTCCACAAGGCGGTTCGTCTTGGGCTCCCAGGGTGTTGTCAGCATGAACACTCGGCCAGGGTGGTAGAACTCCGAGGACAGCGTGCTCTGTTGAGACAGAGAGGGCGGTGTCGCGTCGTCACTAGTGGAAATCGCAGAAGCAGCTGGCAATGACGGACTCTGCATCTCCTCGCCATACTCCTCCTCCTCCTCCGCGCCACTGCCGCCTGTACCGCGATGGGGACGCCGTTTCGCTCTCCTCTCACCACCACCACCACCACCATCAGCTGCACTCACCTTTCCATCCGGGTCGCCGCTGATGTGCGCGCACAGTCGATCGAGGCTGTTGAGCTGCAGCCGAGGTACCACATCACAACCATTCACAACGCTCCAGATAGGGAACATGTAGCGACTGCCACGCCCCGGCACCGGCGTCTGGTCGTCTCCGCTCCTCGTCCCTCCTCGTTGCTGGCTCCCTTCGTCGTACTCGGCGGCGGAGGGCAGCGTCAGCGTGGGCATCGGCGCGAACGCGACGACGCGCATGCGGGCAAGAATGCTCTCGGCAAAGGTGCGGCTGTGGCAAAGGCGTACCCCGAAGAGGACGGCCAGACCACCGCCGAGGGAGTGGCCCGTGACGATGATCTGGTACGTGGGGTAGTCGGTCGCCAGCTTCTCCAACGTGTCAAGGAGCTTGTCGGTGTTGTCCGTGCTGTCCTCGGTCGTCAGCTGCGGGGCCGACGGCAGTGCGTCGCTGGTGGTGGTGGTGGTATCGCCGTCCGCCTTTGCGCTCAGTGTGACATCCTTGTGGGGATCCCCGTCCCCGCGCTCCGCCCCCTCCCTCTTTTCCCGACGTGCAAAGATACGGCTGACGGTCCGCGCGGCTCCCTGGTGCGCCATGCCGCCACAGAAGCTCTCCCCAAACGCGCACACATCGGTCAGTATGTCCACGTCCGATAGCGTGCCGCGGAAGGCCAAGACAATGCGCTGCGGAATGTGGTCAACCAACAGGCAGTAACTCGGCTCTGTCGCTTTCGTGGACCAGCGTGAGAGCACCAGCGCGCTTCGCGGCAGCGACAGCACCTCTGTCACCGCGGCATCATTCTTCTCCTTTGGGGCACTCGCCACGTCCTCCTTGCTGACGGTGAACACCAGCGCGGAGCCGAAGAGGGAGGAGAGGAAGCCTTTGCGGTAGGTCTCGCCGTACACGGCGATGGCAAAGCGCAGGCAGTCCCGCAACAGCTGGATCTCGGGTAAGTAGTTCACCGTCGCGGTCTGTACCTTCTGCCGCTCCACCTCTGCCTTCACCTCCGTCTCGGGCAGCGCGGCGCGCCTCTTCCCCTCGCCGTCCACCCGCTTGCTCCACACGGTGACATCGCTCGTGGCCACTGAGGCGGTGTCGGCTCTCCGTGCCGCGGCCGCCGCAACGGCTCGCCGGTGCCCCCTTTCCTCCGCCCTGCTGGCCCTGCCCTCCCTCCCCGTGGCGGACACGATAAAGTCCGCGTCGGGCAGCTCGTCGCACAGCCGCGCGTACAGTTCCTGATCCGCCACGCTCGCGACGTGCATGTTCATCGGATTGAAGAGGCCACTCAGGAGGCCGGGGTGGCGGTCCTGCAGAGTGTCCATGAGCTTAAAGACGCTCTCCAGGATGGGGAGGACGTTCGGATCGTTCTTGGAGTTCCTGCCCGACGTGTCCAGGTACGACGTGATCAGGCTCCTCCCCGCATTCCGCGTCAGCGAGGAGGACGGCAGCGCAGAGGTGCCAGCCGTTGCTTCTCTGTGCTCCCCTTCTCTCGTCTCCGCTGCGGCGCGCTTGTCGCTTTTCTGAAAGCCCCTCATGAACTGCTGAAACGCGCTGGCAAGGGCAGCAGCCTTGAGGCTACTGGGGACGCCACCGGCAAGGGAGCCTGTGGTGGTGCCCCTCTCGGCGCCACCCTTCCCCCCTTCTCCTTCCTCAGCTCTTTCCCTCGTCTCCGCGCTTGTGAAGGATGGCATGGTGGTGCCAAAGAAGGCCAGAAACGAGCCCATGGGGTCGCCCACCAGTGACGAGGCGGAGCCTGGTTCCTCTTCCCGCTCCTCCCCTGCCATGGCGCGGGGCTGCGGCGCCACCAACACGTACTCGCTCGGCGGCAGGCAGTAGAGGCACACCTTGTGCAGGCCTATCGAGCACGTGGTGCACTCGTAGCCCACCGTGCCTAAGCCCATCCAACCACTGCTCGGGGCCTCCTCCTTCGTTATCCTCACCACCCCACCGGACTGGTCCTCGGCCCTCGCCGCCACTTGCCGTCTCTCCTCAGGAGTCTTGCTGGTGTAGCAGCACGCGCATTGCAAAGGGAAGAGGAACTGGGTCGGCCGCAGCGCGTGGACGTGGTGGGTGGCGGCTGGAGAGGAGGGGGTGAGCGCGGTGGCTGTGGGTGACTGCCTCGAGTACGGTATCGGACGCCACCAGGTTGGCGAGGCAGCGGAGACCCTCTCGGTGAGTGCGTTGAAGGCCTTTGACGGGGAGGAGAAAGTGGCAGCAGCCAAGGAGCGCGCTGAGGCCCCCACAGTCGTTCCCAAGGCCGCCGATCGGGGGCTTTGGTTTGTTGTTGTTGTGAGCCCCGCCCTCTCCTGCCCCGTTGTCGCGGCTTCGGGCGGCGCGGCGGATGCTAGGTGCGGAGAGCGCCACGGAGTTGCCAGATCCCCCGTCCTTGAAGCGGCCGCCAGCTCTCTGGCCTCACGCTCCATGATGTCGCCAGCGGCCTGCGTCATGGACACCATCTGCCAGTAGCAATCCTCGTGGAGGACGCAGCGGCACCCAGTACAGCGGCGCACGGTCGTGAATGGTGCGATGGGCTGCAGGCAGACGGTGCAGATGAGCGTCCATGGCTGGAGAATGAAGTCCTGCGTGAGGGTGTGCCGGCACCCGTAGGTGGACATGGCCGGCTTCTTCCAGCCGCCGTTCAAGGGGGTATGGAGTAGAAACTGTGCCAAGGGAGAAGCAGGGTGTGTGAATGTGTGTCTTGTAGGGGAATCTCGTCGGAGCTTTGTGGTCCGTCCACAGGGGTAGATGGATGCCGCACCGCACCACGAGGAATAGGAAGATGACGGAGGAGGGAGGAGGTGGGGGGAAGGGGGGGGGGCACACCTCTTGCACAGAGAGCGTGCAGCATACGCCCTCGCGCGGGTGTTCTGCCCCCAAAAAAAAAACTGTACCTCTCCCTTCTTCCTCCACTTCCCCGTGCCCACCTGCGCGATGGCTGGTACACGGCTATCGTTCCCCTTCTCCATCCACTCTCGACCACGTCACGCGTCAGTCACAGCCATCTCCCCTCTCTTCTCCCAGTATGTGTGTGTGTGTGTGTGTGTCAGTGGCGCTGCATCACAGCAATTGTGATAGGGAGACGGAGGGGAGTCTCCCCCTCCCCTCCGGTACGTGAAACAGAGCCAGGCAAAACAGCGGAAACGCAAGAGAGGAAGGAGCGGAGTGGGCGTGTATATGTGCGTTTGTATATGTGGACGTGTATATGTCGTCTTGGGGAAAGGGTAAGGGAGTACAGTGGGATACCCGGGGAGGGCCCCCATTACAAGCAACAACGTGTGTGTGTGTGCCTGTCTGTCTGTCTGTCTATCCTACTCTATCACGGCAACAGGGAACAATAGGATTCGCTCTCCTTCTTGGGTGTCGGCTACTTCCCAGCGATGAGCCATGAGAGGAACGTGTGGGACTCGAACATGCCGCACAGCAGCGCCAGCACGATGCACAGAGCGGCGGCCGCGTAGGGGACCTTGTAGTTCATCACCGTCTTCCACAGTGCCTTTCGCCTCTCCGCCTCCTCCCCACGGAAGGCCATGGCCGCCTGCTGGAGGCTGAACTGCCGCTTCCTGTCTGCGGAGGCCGTGGCGAGCGTCTGACGGCCCGTCGTCGCGGCTGTGGTGGGTGGGGACGCCGACGGCGTCGCACGCGCGTTTGGCGCCGCCGTGACGCGCTCGGGTGACTGCTGTTGCTGCCGCGTGCCACCACGGCTGGCTCGCGGCGTCGTTGAGGCGGAGGGACTATTGACGCTGCACCGTCGCGGAGGCATGTCGGGCGGCATGGTGCTGTCGCGGCGTGTCGAGGACGTCGTTGGCGGCCGCGAGGTGGGCGGGGGCGGGGCAGCGGCGGACGCCACGCTGCCTCTGGCGTGGCTGTTGCTACCGCCGTTGTCCCCCTCGGCCTTCATGCAGACCACAAGGTTCTCCGGCACGGCGTCGCGCGGGGTGAACATGCAGGCAAGCTTGCGTCGCAGGCTGCCACTGTCCCCTGCCCCTTTGACCGCGCCACGTGCTTTCCAGAACTTGCCAGCCTCGTCCATGACGGGCTTCTTCTCATTCACGCCCCTCCCCGCCCCCTTCGCTGCGAGCCACGCCGCCAGATACTTGCCATAAGCGGACTCGCCTGCCTCGTCGCCGCCGTCCTCGCCGCAGACAATGGCGAAGTCAATGTAGATGACATCCTTGGTCTTCTCCGTGGGTAGGACACGCGCCTCGGGATCCGGGTTGTTGCGGATGCTCTCTGGGTCCAGGGCGAAGTTGATGGTGATGGCCTCGCCGGGAGCGATGAAGCCAATCGCCGGCCGAACGGAGTAGCGGTGGCGGATTGCGCTGAGCACCTTGAAGGAAATCACGTTGGCCTTGGGCTTGGCGCTGTCCGCTTTCAGCAAGTTTGTGATCTGCACAACATTCTCGATAGTGGCATTCGTGAACGGCAGAGGAAAGAAGAGAGCTTCTTGGGACAGCTTCACCGCCACGCCAGACATTGCAGCAATCGCTGGCCTTTACTCGATTTCCAGACAGACAGAGACAGAGAGAGAGCGGGGCGGGGGCTGGCAAGCACACAGAGGAAGACGGTAAATATCAGGCGTGCGTGGGTGAGGCAATGGGTGGATCAGCCTAAAGAGGGGGGCTAGACGCGGCTTCAACGCTAGCGGCCTCGGAAGAGAACAGAAGGAACGGTAAGGGGAAAGAAGAAGAGAGGGAGCTTTATCGCAGTACTGGGGAGAGTGGGTGGTGGGAGTAGGTGCGAAGGGACAGGGGTGAGGAGGGAGTACATGTGTGTGCATTGGATCGAGGGAAGCTTGCGGTGGTGGTGCTGGTGGTCGTTGTGGATGTCGCTGTCGCCGTTGTGTGGCTGTGTGGGACCGCCCAGTGACGGGTGTCGCACCATGGCCTTGGGGAAGAGGGGAAGAGAGGGGGGAGCTCGTTGTACAGCACGCAGCAAGGGAAAACAGGAGGGAGAGGGAGGGAGAGGGGAGGGGAAAAGAGAAGGGATGGAAGTCGTCGCCTTGAGGAGCGGCCCTCCTCCCCACACACCCAGCCCCAACCTCATGGCATTCTACACAGTGGAAAACGAAACACAATGAGAGAACCGACGCGAGACAAAAGGGTCCCCTCTGTGGATGAGGGAGTCGGGGAGGGGGAGGTAGAGAGAGGGTGTCATCAGCAGGAGCAACCACCCGCGTCCGCGTTCGCGTTGCTGGTGTTCCCTGTTGAGGACATGTTCACGCTATTCCCGCTGGCGCCTGCCCCACCCGTGCCGGCTCCGCCACCACTCCCAGCACCAGCAGCGGCGGCGCCGCCACCTCCGGCCGTGCCGCCCGTGAAGGTGGCCGCGGAATGAAGCTGCACGCCACTCTCAGGGTCTGTCGGGCTCAGCTGCCCATTCAGCACCTTCTCGTGGATCTTGCTGGCCGCTGCGATGAAGGCCTGGTCGACATTCACACCGGACAGCGCGCTGCACTCGAGGAAGAGCAGGTTGTTCTCCTCGGCGAAGTTCTGCGCCTCCTCGAACGACACCTCACGGTCCTCCTCGAGGTCGGACTTGTTGCCAATTAGGATGATGACGGTGTGCGGGTTGGTGTTCGCGCGCGCGTCCTGCAGCCACGTGCCGACGTGGGCAAACGTGTCGCGGCGCGTGACGTCGTACACGAGCAGTGCGGCAGCCGCGCCGCGGTAGTAGCCGCGGGTGACGGAGCGAAACCGCTCCTGCCCCGCCGTGTCCCAGATCTGCAGCTTCACCAGCTCGCCGCTGACGTCGACGACGGTGGTGCCGAACTCTACGCCAATGGTGTGCGGCAGGTCCTTGCGAAAGCGCTGCTCGGTGAAGCGCTGCATGAGGCACGACTTGCCCACGGACATGTCGCCGATGATGATGTACTTGAAGATATACTTGTGGCTCATGGCTGGTGTTGAGGCGTCGAGTTGC